>WNWK01013550.1:0-54874 GCA_009830355.1 Cherax destructor
CACTCCCCTGAGTCCCTGCTACCCCAATCTCTTGCTATCCTCTCTCCCTGCACTATCCACTGTCCTGCTGCACTCCATACCCTACTAATCATCCCTCTCCCTTTTACAACCCATTCTCGCTGCATCCTGCCCTACCCTGCTGCGCTGTATGACCCCTATGGTTTAGCGCTTCTTTTGATTATAATAATAATAACTTTTAAACCCTATACTATAACCCCACCGAAATATTTTTATTCGATTTTTAAGTCTAACCGCGACTGCTGGCACAAAATTTAATCAAGTCTTTTTAAATTTACTAAATCAAACCTTCGTTCAATCCTTAAAACTCCGCACTGCGACTTCTTTTGTGTCTCTCACTTAAACCCAATAAAAGTATCTTAAACACTTACATCCCCACCTTACTAAGATATGCATGTACATATAATTTCAAAACAAAAATTTAAGCAAGAATCAAACTTTTTAAAAGAAAAAAAGAAAATAAACAATAATCCATACCGTTATTTTTTTTTTTAAATTTCAACCCTCCCGGCCACACTAAAAGTATGGTGCCTGATTAAAGGATAGTTTTGATAGAACTAATCATGTAGCAACCTACCCGCACTAACTTCACTCACCCCTAAAGCTTTAGTAATCATTTACATCTTCAAATGTGCAATTTGACGTCTTTTTTCCACTATAAAGCAACGCAACGGTGATTTTTCTCAACAAATCATAAAGTTATTGGAACCTTATATTTCGTCTTCGGAGCCTGGTCAGGTATAGTGGCTACTTCTCTAAGACTTATTATTCGGGCTGAACTAGGCCAACCTGGAAAACTTACTGGAGACGATCAAATCTATAACGTAATTGTGACCGCTCACGTTTTCGTGATAATCTTCTTCATAGTTATACCTATTATAATTGGAGACTTTGGAAATTGACTAGTTCCCCTTATACTCGGAGCCCGAAATAGCCTTTCCACGAATAAACAACATGAGATTCTGACTACTACCCTTTTCACGCACTCTGCTCTTAATAAGAGGAATAGTAGAAAGAGGAGTGGGAACAGGATGAACTGTTTATCCACCTCAATAATTGCTCACTCCGGTGCCTCAGTAGACCTGGGAATTTTCTCTCTCCACCTGGCGGGGGTATCCTCTATTTTAAGTGCCGTTAATTTTATAACTATAGCAATCAATATACGAACAAGAGATATAACTATAGATCGAATGCCTTTATTTGTGTGATCAGTATTCATCACCGCCGTGCTTCTACTCCTGTCCCTTCCAGTCCTAGCAGGAGTAATTACTATATTATTGACAGATCGAAACCTTAACACAACATTCTTTGATCCCGCGGGGGGTGGAGACCCTATCCTTTACCATCATCTGTTTTGATTCTTTGGTCACCCAGAAGTCTATATCCTCATGTTACCAGCTTTCGGCATGGTTTCTCACATTGTTACACAAGAATCAGGTAAAAAAGAAGCATTTGGGATCTTAGGAATAATGTACGCTATGGAATTCTAGGGTTTTTGGTATGAGCCCACCACATATTCACAGTAGGTATAGATGTCGACACTCGAGCATACTTTACATCCTCAACTATTGCTATTCCCACTGGAACATTGCTATTCCCACTGGAACATTGCTATTCCCACTGGAACATTGCTATTCCCACTGGAACATTGCTATTCCCACTGGAATTAAATTTTTTAGATGACTGAGAACCCTTCAAGGATCTCAATTCTCCTATTAACATTCCCTTCTATGAACCTTAGGATTTATTTTTCTATTTACAGTAGGTGGACTAACAGGAGTAATTCTAGCTAATTCATCAATCGATATTATTCTTCACGATACCTACTATGTTGTAGCCCATTTTCATTATGTTTTATCTATAGGAGCTGTTTTTTTTAATCTTCGGCGGGATCGTCCACTGGTTCCCCCTCTTTACTGGGTTTTCTCTGAACCCATCATGATTAAATCCCACTATATTCCTAGGGGTAAATATAACTTTCTTTCCCCAACACGATGTCCCCAACACATCATGAAAATTGTCTCATCAATTGGGTCTCTAATCTCCTTAACTTACGATATCGAAGTCGTAACTTAAAAAAAAATGTCCTGGCTCCTAAATGGCTGCTCAGTCTGCTGTCTAGGGGCATTTAAATTACACTGAAAAAAACATAGTAACTCTCGGGTCAGCATGTACTCGTATAAATTATGAAGCATGAGTGCAAATAATTAATATGGTTTATGGAAGGACAAGAAAAACTCGCCTAATACAAAAATATATATAATAAGTAACTTATATACAACTTACCCAGTAATTTATATACAACTTACACAGTAATTTATATACAACTTACACAGTAATTTATATACAACTTACACTCTTCTACAAAAACCCACCACACTCCAGTTCACATTAGCTCACTAGCACACTGCTACTAGCACACTGCTACTAGCACACTGATACTAGCACACTGCTACTAGCACACTGCTACTAGCACACTGATACTAGCACACTGCTACTAGCACACTGCTACTAGCACACTGCTACTAGCACACTGATACTAGCACACTGCTACTAGCACACTGCTACTAGCACACTGATACTAGCACACTGCTACTAGCACACTGCTACTAGCACACTGCTACTAGCACACTGATACTAGCACACTGCTACTAGCACACTGATACTAGCACACTGCTACTAGCACACTGCTACTAGCACACTGCTACTAGCACACTGCTACTAGCACACTGCTACTAGCACACTGCTACTAGCACACTGATACTAGCACACTGATACTAGCACACTGCTACTAGCACACTGCTACTAGCACACTGCTACTAGCACACTGATACTAGCACACTGCTACTAGCACACTGCTACTAGCACACTGCTACTAGCACACTGCTACTAGCACACTGCTACTAGCACACTGCTACTAGCACACTGCTACTAGCACACTGTACTAGCACACTGCTACTAGCACACTGTACTAGCACACTGTACTAGCACACTGCTACTAGCACACTGCTACTAGCACTGCTAACTGCTACTAGCACACTGCTACTAGCACACTGCTACTAGCACACTGATACTAGCACACTGTTACTAGCACACTGATACTAGCACACTGCTACTAGCACACTGATACTAGCACACTGCTACTAGCACACTGATACTAGCACACTGCTACTAGCACACTGCTACTAGCACACTGCTACTAGCACACTGCTACTAGCACACTGCTACTAGCACACTGCTACTAGCACACTGCTACTAGCACACTGCTACTAGCACACTGCTACTACTGAGTTAAACAAAATATATGAACGGGAAGGCTTCATGACACCCCCCTATCCTTCTGCAGGCTGTACAAGAACTCTCCCAAAATCGAAACAGGCCTCTGCACACTAGGGCTTTAAAAGTAAACATGAGAGCAATAAAATAACCTCTTTTATAAGCTTGCAAAAAACACCATTCCTACTAAACACAAACCGTGATGTATTAGGACATCTTGTTGCAAGAGCTGTGCTCCACCGACTGACACTCACACACAGGGTTGCCAGATGAACACAACAGCTTATGGCCAAATTTTAAAGAAAATATGGCCAAAAATGGCCACTTTGGAAAAGTATTAGGCCAAAGATATAAAATGATTGAACTGCGTGAATTAACATACCAACAATTAAGTGTGCATAAATTATTCCTATATATTCGATTACATATCATCAAAAATACTTTTAAAGTTAAAATATTATTGTAATACGGTTATATTATTGTAATACGGTTAAAATATTATTGTAATACGGTTATAGGTTCTGATAATGGATGAAGAATCATCCGAAATGTTAATATATTAGTAAACCGGATATCCCATGAAAATGGTATTTCCGATAGAGGTGGTTCCAATGATAGCACTTGCAACATAGAGCTGTGTTGTTGCTGTGATCTCTGGTTATCTGTGATCACACTCGTGCTGTCTCACCCCCCCCCCACCCCACACGATGAAAGCTTGTGTCGTGCGACTCTTGACAAGTCTGAATACGTCGATCCTCATGGCGACTGTCAGGTGGGTTGCTATGTTAATAATACTGGATATGAGTGATCGTCTCTAGGCTGTGCAGGTGTTCTTCTTCTCGATGTTATATATATATGCTAGATTTGAAATCTATAAATTTTTAAGTACAAAACTTTGATAACATTTGCACGTAACAAAGCGTTTATCAGTCCGCATCTTATATGTCATAAAGTTTGTCCCCAATGTATGTAAATGACAAGCTGGTGATAGTGCATGGATCAACAAAACTGTTACTTCCATTAAATAAGCTATTGATAAACTCGTAGTAATAATCCTATTATCCCTTAATCAGATACGAGTTAACGTTGAAACCTTTTAAATATTTTAACAATTAACAGAAAAGAAGATCTATTTGATATTGACAAAGATTCGACTACACTAAACAACAATTGGAAACTCATTTATTGGGATGCGATGCAGACGTTGGTAAGTTATTTTCTTCTCAGTGTTCAAGATCAACAGACAGAGACGCCTCTATGACTGCAAACACAAATACTATATAATCCTTTCCTGAAAACATTGGCCTGACACTCTGACATATAGTGATTAAATATAGTGCAAAGTTCTACATTAATGCCAGTAAACCTCCCCTCGTGTGCCGGACGCCAGCCAAATTTAATGGAACATAATTTGGCATTTTAAAATGGAACATTGAAATTCTCTTAAGTTTTGTTTCAGTGTTGAGGACACAGGGAAAGAACGTTTCACTCTTCTCACCTGCCGTGTCTAAGACACAGGGGAAGAACTTTTCACTCTTCTCACCTGCCGTATCTAGACACAGGGAAAGAACGTTTCACTCTTCTCACCTGCCGTGTCTAGACACAGGGAAAGAACGTTTCACTCTTCTCGCCTCCCGTGTCTAGACACAGGGAAAGAACGTTTCTCTCTTCTCACCTGCCGTGTCTAGACACAGGGAAAGAACGTTTCACTCTTCTCACCTCCCGTGTCTAGACACACGGAAATAATGACAAGACAGTTTATTTTTTTCAGATAACCATTTTTTTTTCTCCCTCCCTCCCTCCCTCCCTCCCTCTGCGTCTCTTGTTCTCTAGCTGTGTGTCCCCCTGACCTCCATCACATGCTGGGTGCACCCTAAACATTCTCTTCTGGTACTGATGAACCTAAGCTTCCTGCAACTCTTTACATCGTGTGTTAAGCCCACACCACTGCTGACGTGTGTGTGTAATTCCGTGAATGTGTACCCTCCCTCCCTTCCCTCCTCTCCCTCTATCTCTCTCTCCTTCACCCCTTTCCCCCCCTGTGTGTACATCTCTCACTACTTTTGTGCACGTCTCTACCTCCGTCGTGGTTTCTCTTATTTTCACCTCTGCCTCTCCCATCTCTCCTCTTTGGCTTTTTACAGTCCTTGCTCCTAAACTTGCAATTTGGACTCTTAACTACTCCTCCTTCCTCTTGATCCCTTCCATACACTATGTCCCTCCCAAATCCCCCTCCCTCACCACTGTTGCCACACCATCACGAGTCACTCCTTCACATTACATCACACATTTACCCTCTACAGTGTCTGGCAATTATCCACCATCCTGTTTCTCAGTATTGTATGTTTCTCAAACGTTCCTCCTGCTACATTCTTATATTTTCGTGGGGAAAAAAGTTGAAATCAAATTGGATACGAGTGCGAGAAGTCAGTTTGGAAACTACCATAGAAGCTGAGTCAGTCTGGGTGCAACTGTAGTGCCACTGGTCGAGGTGCCATGCCAGTACTAGCTTGCGACACACGCTGCCTCGCTGCTGTCAGTGTATCCAGACCAGGAACTAGAGACTGCTGGAGAGCGTGCTATTCCCTCTAGTCCAAGAAATAGAACCTGCTGGAGAGCGTGCTTGTGCTTCCAGACCAAGAACTAGAACCTGCTGGAGAGCGTGCTTGTGCTTCCAGACCAAGAACTAGAACCTGCTGGAGAGCGTGCTTGTGCTTCCAGACCAAAAACTGGAAGCTTTCACTTATCTTGCATAATTGTTCATCTGCCTACGGTCAGCCAAGATAGCCAGAACTCACCAGGTGGCTTCTCTTAGCTCCCGTAATTGACGGAGAGTTGAGGGAAGATGTGGAGAGTTGTGTTGTCAGTGATTTTGCTGTTGGCAGCTGCCCCCAGCGCCAGACTCATCAACAATCTGCCGGAATTCTCTCTCGAAGATGCAGTGAAGGACATCCTTGCAGATGATCTCAATACCACCTGGGCGAGGGAGGAGAAAGTGCTTCTAGGATACTCGGAGGACTTCCTGAAGGAGGCCCAACATGAGAACGACGGGAAGAAAAATACTGAGGATCTCATTAAGAGCATCTGGGAAGGACAGAAGACGGCAGGTAAAGGCAGCCTCAGGGTGGAAAGGAACACTGAGGCGAGTATGGAAGAAATCTGTAGCTGCTTCCAAGGGAACGGAGATTCATGCTCCAATGGAAGTGAGGTAAAATTATTCCTTTTTTTTTTTTATTGTGTTAAGTTTACCATTGTTGTGGGATAAATTAATTATATACTATATATATATATATATATATATATATATATATATATTATTATATAGCAATAAAAAATTGTGATACAAATAAGAAAATTTTCGTTCCCCAAAAGTTAGTAGACGGCGACCACATTGAGAGTCGCTGAGATGCTTCAGAGATTCACGTCTTCGCTGCCTCGCGAAGACGTCTGGAGGAAGGGGGTGGGGGGGTTGGAAACGTACATTTTTTTTAACAAGTTTGTGTAAATAAAGTCTGTGGGTAAATGAATACTTTAGTGACAGTGAATGAGTGAGTCAGAGTGAGGGGGAAGGGGTGTTGAGCAGTCTTATATTTTAATGAGTTAATTTAGGCGGAGGTAGAGAACGAAAAGGCAGTGACTGAAACAATACACAAATAACCCGCTCGTAAGAAATAGAAACTTAAGACGACGTTTCGGTCCAACTTCGACCATTAAAAAACAACTTAGAAATGACATCAGAGATTTAGACAAAGACAGGAACACCACACACAGTTTTGGAGTGTACAGCTTCCCTGTACAACAATTCATGTCGTATAGAAACACGACAGCATGAAACAAAAGCTTTATTCATACACAGTTTAATGTCAACAATAATTCATAACATGACAATATGAAGATACTTAAAAAAATAAAAATAATAGTTTCGTGTCAAGTAAACATTTTTTTTTTTTAATAAAGATGCTAATTTATGCAAAAACTGCAAAAACAGTTAATCAGGAATAATTGCGCTTGTTTCATCAATAGGAAATTCACCATAAGGAAGTCTGCTTATCAAGTCTGGCGCCATTACGGTCTTGGCGCCCAACCCGCTCTGGGCTGTTTATACTTAACTCTTACATTGGGAATATAATCACTTTTATTTAAGCATAACACTAAATTACTTTTACCCCCCCCCTCCCAAAAAAAAAAATAGGTTGTCTCAATACTTGGGGACTTTTAGACTGTAAAATAATGAATATAAACATTTAAAAAATATACAAGTGACAGCCTGGTGAGGCCTGGTCACAGACCGGGCCGCGGGGGCGTTGACCCCTGGAACTCTCTCCAGGTAAACTCCAGGTAAACAGCAAATATTAACTCGCGTATGAGAGGCGCCTTTGTTTACCCCTTGAGGTACTCGTACCTCTAGTTTCTGTACCTTTGTTCTATGGTACAATTTTTTATGTTCAAAGTTTCGATCTGTTTTCGGGTGTACTTCATAAAAAATTATCTAATTAAAAAAAAATTCTAAGTTTCAACGTTAATGGAAAAAAACGACCTAACACAAATTTCATACAAACCTGAGTTTTTGAAAATTGGTTTCATTAAGGCGATAGAACTAGCTGGGAATGTCCTGCCTCAGTATTAAATGGTCATAAATATAGCCATAATTTTAAAGGGGGTGGACCGGTAAGCCAGCGGAAGGCCTCGGTCAGACCAAAACCTCCAACGGCGGGTTATCATCTAAGACCCGCGTCAGGAAACACTTGTCCCGTGTCCTGACGAACCATGCCTAACCTGACCTACCTCAGTTTTTTCAGTGCCTGCAGGAGGCGCCTCGTCAACGAATCTGTGAAGAAAAAAAAAGTTGAAACATTTTAGTTCGGGTCATCTAATTCTTGTCGAAAAACTCGTTATTAGAAAGATGAAATCAAGCGAAATCAGAGTCATGCTCCTTGAGTGCAGCTTTTTCTCTCTAGAAAATTTCCTTTCCATAAGTATGGAACAACACGAGATGCAAAAAAAAAAACCCTCATGACATTGGGAAGGAACTGGAGAGGCAATAATAGAGGTAATGGTGGAAACTGAGCAGCTAAACTGAAGTCGCTACCACTTTCCTTCTGTAGTATAAAACGTCTAATTGACCTCAAGTAAGAAGTTATTATTGTTTAACTTATCGTGGCGTTGAAAAGACGCTGGGAATATTTCATTGCATACGGATGGATCTGTGGAAATTGCAGATGACAATCGTCTCAAGATTTATGACGTATAAAGAAGACATCACAAAGAAGTTTTTCTTTTACAATTCCCTGGAGAAGACATCGTCAACATCTTGAAAGATATTTCAAGAAGGCTGACCTTGAGTGCTTGTATGCACTGACAGACCTCGAGTGCTTGTATGCACTGACAGACCTTCAGTGCTTGTATGCACTGACAGACCTCGAGTGCTTGTATGCACTGACAGACCTCGAGTGCTTGTATGCACTGACAGACCTTCAGTGCTTGTATGCACTGACAGACCTCGAGTGCTTGTATGCACTGACAGACCTCGAGTGCTTGTATGCACTGACAGACCTCGAGTGCTTGTATGCACTGACAGACATCGAGTGCTTGTATGCACTGACAGACCTCGAGTGCTTGTATGCACTGACAGACCTCGAGTGCTTGTATGCACTGACAGACCTCGAGTGCTTGTATGCACTGACAGACCTCGAGTGCTTGTATGCACTGACAGACCTCAGTGCTTGTATGCACTGACAGACCTCGAGTGCTTGTATGCACTGACAGACCTCGAGTGCTTGTATGCACTGACAGACCTCGAGTGCTTGTATGCACTGACAGACCTCGAGTGCTTGTATGCACTGACAGACCTCGAGTGCTTGTATGCACTGACAGACCTCGAGTGCTTGTATGCATGACAGACCTCGAGTGCTTGTATGCAGTGACAGACCTCGAGTGCTTGTATGCATGACAGACCTCGAGTGCTTGTATGCACTGACAGACCTCGAGTGCTTGTATGCACTGACAGACCTCGAGTGCTTGTATGCACTGACAGACCTCGAGTGCTTGTATGCACTGACAGACCTCGAGTGCTTGTATGCAGTGACAGACCTCGAGTGCTTGTATGCACTGACAGACCTCGAGTGCTTGTATGCACTGACAGACCTCGAGTGCTTGTATGCACTGACAGACCTCGAGTGCTTGTATGCACTGACAGACCTCGAGTGCTTGTATGCACTGACAGACCTCGAGTGCTTGTATGCACTGACAGACCTCGAGTGCTTGTATGCACTGACAGACCTCGAGTGCTTGTATGCACTGACAGACCTCGAGTGCTTGTATGCACTGACAGACCTCGAGTGCTTGTATGCACTGACAGACCTCGAGTGCTTGTATGCACTGACAGACCTCGAGTGCTTGTATGCACTGACAGACCTCGAGTGCTTGTATGCACTGACAGACCTCGAGTGCTTGTATGCACTGACAGACCTCGAGTGCTTGTATGCACTGACAGACCTCGAGTGCTTGTATGCACTGACAGACCTTATGGTGTCACTCGCTATAAACAATGCAGAAAATCCCGACGTTTTAATGAATCACTGTTTGTTATATCTGGAATGACTTTCCTGTGAACGTGTGTAGCCTGTACTCTGTGCTGTACTCTGTGCTGTACTCTGTGCTGTACTCTGTGCTGTACTCTGTGCTGTACTCTGTGCTGTACTCTGTGCTGTACTCTGTGCTGTACTCTGTGCTGTACTCTGTATTGTACTCTGTGCTGTACTCTGTGCTTCTCAATGATGGAGTCCAAATTGTGACTTTCGTCAAGGCCACGACTTTGAACTCTCAATGATTTTCAGGTTTTGCTGCAATCAATAATATAATAATATATTTATTTACCACAAGTACATGTACATGGTATACAGGTTCAATGAACCCCGTGGTTCCTCACCATAACTAGTGTAGGGTTCTCTTCAACATAAACTGACACTTTAAGAGATCTCAAAAAATTAAGCAGCGTCATGGTACCCACTCATTATTTTTGTTCACATATATCAACAATCGTAATAAAGTCGCATTTTCATTAAAGCTTTTGTACATTTCATTGTGTCCGATTAAAAAGTTACTGAAATTAATTTTGTTTAGTTGTATAAAAATGTATCACCATAAAATCAAAACTTAAAAAGACTTCCTCCTAAGAACGAACCGACATCGCAGTAGCCAAAGAAAAATATTTTAATTACCCAATTTCGTAAATGTATCTGTCTGTCTTGTACTAGGCTTCTTTCCCTCGCTGTGTACTCAGCTAGATGTATTCACCTCGCTGTGTACTCGGCTAGATGTATTCACCTCAGTGTGTACTCGCCTAGATGTACTCACCTGAGTGAGTTTACAGAGGACTGATTCACAGTTCATAGCACCGTCTGTTTAAGACTAGTAATCCTAAATTTATTTTTTGCTTAAAAACGAATACCTTGTGAACATTAGAGTCGTTATGAACTAAGGGAGTTGTTATAAACAACACCTCAACATGTGCCGGTTCCGGTGTTATCTAACCCCAAACAAGACACTGGTCATGGTCATTAATACTGACACTTATGTAGAATGTCGCTGTTAACAGTGCAGTTGTCAGTGTAAAACTAACATTGTATACAAGGGAGTTGTCATACGGTACTTGGTGTAATAGTTTACTTAATTGTCCCCAGTTTATTGATGTTATTAGTAATTAAGTTGTGTGTGAAAGGGGAGAATCCAATGTTCCTTCACTATTGTTGCTGTAGAATTTCTCTGATATATCTGTTGCAAATATTTGAGGATGGAGCATGTATCTTAAGTAATGATCCACATTGATTACAGATATACGGACCTTTTGTGAGAAATGGTGTTTGTCATGGTGGTAATATGTGGAGAAGACGCCGGCGAGGACCTAACAGGGTAAGTCAAGCAACACCTCGCACACCAGCCCCCGGTGGCCTAGTGGGTAAAGCTCTTGCTTCACGCACGGAGGGGCCGGGTTCAATTCCCGGTGGGGCAGAAACATTTCGAAGTGTTTCCTTACATACACATACACACACACATATATACAACAGGCCTAGTGTCTAATTGACATGTGCCTAGGACAAAATGGTAACTAACCAGCCACACCTCACACACCAGCCACACCTCACACACCAGCCACACCTCACACACCAGCCACACCTCACACACCAGCCACACCTCACACACCAGCCCCACCTCACACACCAGCCACACCTCACACACCAGCCACACCTCACACACCAGCCACACCTCACACACCAGCCACACCTCACACACCAGCCACACCTCACACACCAGCCACACCTCACACACCAGCCACACCTCACACACCAGCCACACACCTCCACACCAACTACTTCCCCACACCAACCACATCCCCCACACCGGCCACACCCCCCACCCCGGCCACACCCTACACCCCCACACCAGCCAATAATTAATTTCTTAATTGTTTTCAACAGTTTACAACATATATTACAGCTCCATGAAAGTTCCAAACTAAGAGTTTATGTAAACAATAAAGGCGAGAAGTGCAGGTGTTTCCTCTGCTGTTTGACTCTTACAGCTGCCCATAACTACACACTTACTACTGACTTCGTTGATAACTCTGTCACTGTTGATAAAACTATTGTCTGTCTTGATGCTTTTGTTGATATATAAGTTAATATGGATACAAGCCATTGAATTAAGCATTGCCAGTAACGCATCCAGGTTATCCAATTTCTTTATTAACGTTTCGGATGCTGCTTCATCCATCATCAGAATCTGAAATGTATTATAAGTAAAGTAAGGCACCATTTAAAAAAAAAATTCTTAGACCATGAAGAAAAAATCCAGTATGTATATCAGATTTCTGAAACTATTGAGCTTTCGGGGTCACTAGTCAATACAATTCAGTGAAAATTGACCATTAATTGAAAAATAAAGATTTGCATCTTGGTTTTGCGCCCCCTCTCCCCCCACTCGTCCATGGATGTGCATCTACACTTTTTCCGACATGTTTGAAGAGACAAATTATAAAGTCAGTTTTTATTGGGGCTCTGTATTAATAAGCTATTTTTTCTGCAACTTTCATCTTTGCAGTCTCTGGGCCCATTATATACCTCTGTAATCTGTAAATACCTTTGTAACTTGTCATGATTGTGATCATATCTACTTGGGTTCATTACCTTTGTAACTTGCTCAGCTATCAAAACTTTGGGGTCCAGTCCCAGGATCCATTATGTACCTATGTAATTTTTGACTACCGCCCACAGGATAGGTATGGGGAGCATAATAAAAATATTAAACTAACCTTCAACGCACAAACACTTTAATTATCTGATGATTTTGCTGATAATCTTAATGTATCCACAGAGTGACGTAGAATATCAACCACAGCTGTCTCAAAGCCTGTGTCAGGGCGACCACCTACTCGTCTTCGCATCCTCTGGTACAGAGCCGTGGCTGCTGGTGGGTCACACCCCAGTTGTTTACATCTGTCCCGGCAGCATCAGCTCCAGTCTTAAACATCTCTCAATCTCCAAGGTGGGGGAGGTGAAGGTAGCTCCAGGAGCTCTACAACCCCGAAACACCAACCTTGTTATACATTTGTCAGAAATCGAGAAGACATTTATACTGCCTGAAGGGGCGTTCACATTTGAAACCAGTGATCCCAGCAGAAATAAGTTTTCTATTGGCTATCAAGATTTTGATGCTGCGGCCTCTTCCCCGGCAGAGATGCAGCTTATAATAGAGCAGGCAGCAGAAGTAATATATGAGCCTCGAAGTATTGTAGCTCCGCGTATTTCTCTCAGCATGAATGAAGTGAGAATCATACACATTGGTTCCCGAGCCATCATACCTTACATCCAGCCAGAGGCATCATTCGTTGAGGTTAAACTCAGCGACACTCTAGTGGCAGAGACTCAAGCTATAAATATAGGAGATTTCAAAGCCATAAATATAAAGGAGCTGACACTGAAGGAAGCGTCGGTAGATGTGGCCAGTGATGGCGGTGGAGAAGTAATCTTGGAAGGCATTGAAAATGCTGTACTCCAGGAGGGCGCCATGGCTCTCTCTCCCAGCGTCTCCCTCATACTGAATAATGTAAACATAAACTCAGCGGGCCATCGCGCTATATTTAACTACAACACCTCGGTTGCACCTCTTCTCAAGGTTCACCTGCAGAACCTTACACTCTCAACGCTGGCAAGTGGTGCGTTTTGCCTGGACGTTGCAAGTGCTGTTCTTGATAACGTGATGACTGGAGAGGGGGACAAAATATTTGCTTGCATTCAGACTGGACTTCTGGTCAGTGACGATGAGTGGCCAGGTATGGTGACCTGCTCAGGTCATCACCACTACCACACTAGTGCACTGTGTGGTGACCCTCGCTGTGAATCCTGCCTCCCTCATCCCCCAGGTCAGTACAAGTGTGTGTGTACGTACGTACTTACGAGATAGATATATATGATGGCAGTCACAGGAAAAAAGTGAAATAGTTTTTTAAATGTGCCAACAGATTAGGTTAATTTATTATTATTTTTTTTTTTATTATTTATTAGGTATTCCTGAAAAGGGGACCTTTTAAAGGGTTATCTGATTTGATTTTCTTCCTCTAACTTTCCGTTTTTATATTGGTCATACCTCGTGAACTCCTCAATCAATAGGTTTCAGATTTCAACTCTTGTGGAGGGTAATAGGGTTCAGATTCTTGGCACAGTTGGCTTGTTCACGTAACCTATAATCAAAGTCTTTGAATAGATCAGATAACTTCCAAAATCCTCAGTGGTGATCTTCAAAACTTCAAAGAAGAAGTTGCCTCGTAAATCAATAACGACGACGGAGAGTGACATTAGAGTGTCGCTGCAGATCTGGTTATTGTGTTTGTAAAATAGTGTATAAATTTTGTTCCCACCAAATCACGTTAAGGAAATTTCAGTTTACCTCTTCTGAACATCTTCAGTGTTCAATAGTTGATATATCTTAGAGCCAGGCTAATGTCCATTAACTTTGTCATCTTAAATAACAAAAAAGGCACAATACCGTGACTGGAACAATACACAAATAACCCACACATAGAAGAGAGGAGCTTACGACGACGTTTCGGTCCAACTTGGACCATTACAAAGTCACATTAACAGAAAGGAGAGGAGGGAGTATATATAGGCCAGCAGACAGGGACGTGACAAGAGAGGTAGTAGTAGTAGTGGTGGAGTCAGTCATATACTAAGAAAGAGGAGCACTGCAAGGGAGCTATGGGCCCACAAGGGAGCTAGGGGCCCACAGAGGGTAGGAGCAAGAACACAGAGGGAGGAAATAATAAAGGACAAATACCCAAGGCAGAAGAAAGAAAACCCAAAGGAGAAAGAGGAAAGGGGAAGAGGGAGATGAGGAAAAAAGAATCAGGTTAAGTCACGGGTGTTGTGAAATTTGGAGCATTTTACAATGTAATGGGAAAGGAAGGCATCTACAGAGACAAAGCCAGGATTAAGATTCATACAAGGAAAGTTGAGTATAAGGGAGGATTCAACCAGACGGCGACTGTGAAAGTTAGAAGCAGGGTAGACAGTTTTAGCAGAAGACCAGTCAATAGGATGACTGTGATCTCTGACATGACAGAAAAGAGCATTGTTGGTGTTGGCCTAACACTACTTTTGTGCTCCCTAAGTCTGTCAGAAAGAGATCGGCCAGTTTCTCCAAAGTACTGAAGAGGACAAGAGAAACAAGAAATAGAGTAGACACCAGGAGCATCTATAGAGGGAAGAGAGATATGATCTAGATTAGTGCGAAGAGTGTTAGTCTGGCGAAAAGAAAGTTTGATGTCTAAGGAACGGAGAGAGTTGAGATTTTTAAGACCGGAAATGTAGGGAAGGCAGAGGACAGGAGAGTTCCCAGGAGTAGAGAGTTTGGGAGAGAAGAAAGTCCGTTTAGCACGTGAGAAGGCAGAGTCTATGAAATGGGTAGGGTAGTCAAGACGGGAAAATGAATTATGAAGAGTGGAAATTTCTACCTCAAGGAACTGATGATCACAAATGCGGAGAGCACGGAGAAAGAGGGAGATAAGAACACTTTTCTTGACAGAGGAAGCATGATAAGTAGTGAATGTACATGCCACTGTGCATAGGCTTGCAGTACACGGAAAAGGCAAAACCTGTAACTGAGCGGTGGACATGAACATCAAGGAAAGGAAGCAAGGAATTAGATTCCCATTCAGCTTTAAACTTAATGGAAGGAGCAAGATTATTAAGAGCATCAAGAAATGGTTGGAAGAGACTTGAGTCATGAAGCCAAAGAGCAAAGATGTCATCTACATAGCGGAGCCAGAGTGAAGGACGCACATCAATAGGAGGAAGAACAGTCTCGAAGTATTCCATGTAAAGATTAGCAAGAACAGGAGATAGAGGAGAGCCCATAGCGACACCAAAGGTTTGAGAATAATATTTACCTTGGAAGGAAAAGGAATATGAGTCCACACAAAGGCGGATAAGATCAAGAAAGACATCAGTAAGTATAGTGAGATGAAGTAACCCTTCAATGGCCTTCTCTCTGAGAAAATTAAGGACATCATCAAGAGGGACATTAGTGAAGAGGGACTCAACGTCAAGACTAAGCATCTTATAGGTCCTCCTGACTTTGACCTTGTTCGACGTTTTCGTGTCATTTGTCCCTTTCTGCCCTATTTCTATGGCCTTCCCAAAACTCAAACCTACTTACTTTCCGCCAGACTAACACTCTTCGCACTAATCTAGTTCATACCTCTCCTCCCTCTATAGATGCTCCTGGTGTCTACACTATTTCTTGTTCCTCCTGTCATCTTCAGTACTTTAGAGAAACTGGCTTAGGGAGCACAAAAATAGTGTTAGACTTGCCGACACTAACAATGCTCTTTTCTGTCATGTCAGAGATCACAGTCATCCTATTGACTGGTCTTCTGCTAAAACTGTCTACCCATGTCTAACTTTCACAGTCGCCATCTGGTTGAATTTTCCCTTATACACAACTTTCCTTGTATGAATCTTAATCCTGGCTTTGTTTCTGTAGATGCCTTCCTTTCCCATTACATTGTAAAATGCTCCAAACTTCACAACACCCGTGACTTAACCTGATTCTTTTCTCCCCTTCTCCTTTCCTCTTTCTTCTTTCTCCTTTGGGTTTTCTTTCTTCTGCCTTGGGTATTTGTCCTTTATTATTTTCCTCCCTCTGTGTTCTTACTCCTACCCTCTGTGGGCCCCTAGCTCCCTTGTGGGCCCCTAGCTCCCTTGCAGTGCTCCTCTTTCTTAGTATATGACTGACTCCACCACTACTACTACCTCCACCAATCCCACTCTTGTCCCGTCCCTGTCTACTGGCCTATATATACTCCCTCCTCTCCTTTTTGTTAATGTGACTTGTAAATGGTTCAAGTCGTAAGCTCCTCTCTTCTATGTGCCGGTTATTTGTGTTTTGTCTGTTTCCAATCAAATTTGTCTATGTACTATTTTTAAAATAGTAAAAAACTTGGAATCGTAGTAATCCGTGCCATAACTGGAGAATGACTCGTCTGATCGACTTCAAACTCTCACCACTGGTGGTTTTCTTTTCAAGACCTTCAGTGCTGATATTTAATTGCGTTAGAAACTTATGCCGCACTATTGTTATCGCGTGTACTGAGGTAGAGGGGGCTGGGGTTGTCTTAGTAAGGGGTTACCGTTCTTGGATCCCGCACTGACTATTCTATATCTAGTTAGACTACATTTTACCCAAATAGAGCTGTATCATGTCTAAACTTGATCAAAGCTTGATAAAGCTCTATTTAATTCAAAACGTTGTGCAAAAAGAAGGCTGGATCTCCTACATGCTGTTTTTATATGTCTTGTTTGATGTTTACTCTTCTCAATAAACGTCTGGCAGCGCTGTTTGGGCATGCCCAGGGAACGTTGAAATATACCCTTATTACCACGCAGTGTGAAGCTTTATATGTGAACATAATTTAGTAAAGTAGCGCAGTAGCAACCTTAACCAGCCTCCAGCTAGATTTAACCATTCTGAAACTTTAATGCAACATTAACCATACTTACGGAGAAGTACCAATAGAGGCATTGTGTTGTATTTGAGAACGTGTTAATAAACTACTGTCATAACTACAGAGTCAATATTGATGATGACACTTCAAGGAGACTCCTTCACAGGTCCATCAATACCAGTGGTGGACGTGGCAGCTTCTGCGTCACCTTCCTTCACTACCACTTCACATCCCACTTACAACTCGACTACCGAAGCTTCACTATCAGGTATAGTTGCAGAAATGTTTCATTCCAATCTACAATAAAATTGAACTGTGATATTTAACCTTGGGGTAGTTACCCCCCTCCCAGGGGGGTAAACAAAAGTAAATACAAATTTTATTTCCAAACTAATTGCGGCCTGGTCACAGACTGGGCCGCGGGGGCGTTGACCCCCGGAACTCTCTCCAGGTAAACTCCAGTACAGTATTTTTTTGAAGAGCCTTTTGTTATGCATAGTATTTTGGGCAGACTGAACTTAATACCAATTACTAAATACTAGTACAAATATGAAGGTAATGTATATGTAATGGAATATAATAGTTTTAGGAGCCAATTCAGCATATACATTTTTTGTATTTAATTATGACTAAAGTAGTGAGACAACACTTTAATAAGCAAGTTGTATTTTAGACAAGCATTCATTATCATTACTTATCTAATTTATAAAATTTAATCAAACCAGATATTACACCAGATTCAATAGGTTTTTTTTAACATTTTTAAAGCTATTGGGAAAGTTTTTTGGTCCTTCAGGTAGGTTCCATATATTGTGTGCTTGAAGCACGTGAGGGTCTTGATGTTAGTGAGGAACTTCTTGTGAAAAAGTGGACAGTCTCTTGTTCCGTAATTTGCTAATTTAATGAGGATGTGGTCTGCTGTACCATAAGGAATGCGATGATTAAATCAAGCATTTTTATTACTGTATCATTTGTAATTTTTTAGGGGGGGGGGAGCCAGAAAGCAAAACTTCGGGGGTTAATCACTGTTACATTCATGGAGAGCACTAAAATCGTAGGGGTTAAAGAGCCGCTGATAAGGGTTAAGAATATTGTTCTGGTGAATTCATTTACTGCCTTGTATATTATTATATAAACATCTTGGTAGACGCAGGTTAAAAATTAGTCTACAGTTATTGATTTCTGACTTTCAACCACAGCTGAAATATTTTTGTGGACACGTGGTTTTGGTTTTGGCAATAGTTGGTGATGGAACCTGTGCAGCTTTCTTGCATGTGAGCCAGGGACAAGTATATTAGCTTTATTTCCTTTTTTTTTACCGAATTAGGTTACCTCTTAAGGGAGAATTATTCTTATAACCAGATACAGCGCTAAACACCTGAGGGACTTTTATCGAGGGTGTTGGGAACAGTGAGCAAGTTGGGGCGTTGTTGATGTTGGGAATGAATTCTGTGTTCTCTGATATATATGGCTGTCATTTGGTATATGATGAGCTGTCAGTGCCACACGAGTCCTCGCAGAGGTGGCAGATGCCTGTCTGAGTGGCACACACGGGTGAGTCACGTGTATCAGAAAAGTAATCGCACAAGTGTACTTCCCCAAACCCTCGAGTGGTGGGGAAATGGTGGCTAGAAAACCAATTATACTTTGATATTATTATAATCAAAACTAAGTGCTAAACCCACTAGGGTCATACAGTGCTGCTGTACTTTGATAGATAATGACTCACTAAATCGTAATGATACGATTGCAAACAAACCATATCAGGGGGACTTGAGCTAGAGTTCGTCACGGCCATGCTAGCGGGAGATTCGTCTGTAAAAACTTGTATTTGTTGACACAGTGGTGCCTATGCTAACCTTCCTATGGTGTAGAAATATACCTAGTTGGATGAATCATATTGAAGCTAGCTGGCCCAGTGGCTTCCTCGACGGTCTGGAGTTTTGAGATTATCTGACCGCGGGTTCGATCACCACCCGTGGTATGGTTTGATATATAATTCTTGTGTACTAAGTCGGACTAACATTATAATAATAATAGTTTATTGTGACATGATAGATGTACAAGTTGTAGTAATAGGGTGTACATGAAAAAAGCCCCTTATATGCAGAGCATTATACCTGGAGTATACCTGGAGAGAGTTCAAAGGGTCAACGCCCCTGCGGCCCGGTCTGTGACCAGGCCTCATGGGCAAACTTAAAATTAACTTACAATTAATTATTCTATAATAGACTAAATGGTAAAAATTATAGTAAACAATTTGCAATATAAGTATAATTGAGTATTTAAGCAATGAAATTTGAACATAACAATTTTGAAACATAATAGTTTTACAATTTTGAAGCATTACAGTTTCATAATATAACATAATAATTTATTATTTGTAGTAATGTAATTTATTAAATCAGATCAAACAAATCAAATCAATTATTTGTGTTGCAATAACAGTTTATATGGTCATTAGATGAGTTACAAAGAGAATGGATTACTTTATTTGGTAATGCTATAGAAACAAAGTTAGATTAGGTTGCATTAATTATAACAGGTTTACCTGGAGTTTACCTGAAGAGAGTTCTGGGGATCAACGCCCCCGTGGCCCGGTCTGTGACCAGGCCTCATGGTGGATCAGGGCCTGATCAACCAGGCTGTTACTGCTGGCCGCACGCAGTCCAACGTACGAACCACAGCCTGGCTGGTCAGGCAACGACTTTAGGTGCCTGTCCAGTGCCTGCTTGAAGACAGCCAGGGGTCTATTGATAATCCCCCTTATGTATGCTGGGTGGCAGTTGAACAGTCTTGGGCCTCTGACACTTATTGTGTTGTCTCTCAACGTGCTAGTGGCACCCCTGCTTTTCATTGGGGGGATGTTGCATCGCCTGCCAAGTCTTTTGCTTTCGTAGGGAGTGACTCTCGTGTTCAAGTTTGGTACTAATCCCTCTAGGATTTTTCACGTGTATATAATAATGTATCTCTCCCTCCTGGGTTCTAGAGAGTACAGGTTTAGGAACTTCAAGCGTTCCCAGTAATTGAGGTGGTTTATCGCAGTTATGTGTGCCGTGAAGGTTCTCTGCACATTTTCTAGGTCAGCAATTTCACCTCCCTTGAAAGGTGCAGTTAGTGTGCAGCAATATTCCAGCCTATATAGAACAAGCGACCTGAAAAGTGTCATGGGCTTGGCATCCCTGGTTTTGAAGGTTCTCATTATCCATCCTGTCATTTTTCTTGCAGATGCAATTGCTACAGTGTTATGGTCCTTGACATGATCACTCCCAGGTCTTTAACATTAGTTTTTCTTTCTATTGTGTGGTTGGAATTTGTTTTATACTCCAATGAAATTTTAATTTCCTCACGTTTTCCATATCGGAGTAATTGAAAATTCTCATCATTGAACTTCATATTGTTTTCTGCAGCCCATTTAAAGATTTGGTTGATGTCCACTTGGAGTCTTGCAGTGTCTTCAATGGTGGACACTGCCATGCAGATTCGGGTGTCATCTGCAAAGGAAGACACGGCACTGTGGCTTATATCCCTGTCTATGTCCGATATGAGGATGAGGAACAGGATGGGAGCGAGTACTGTGCCTTGTGGAACAGAGCTTTTCACCGTAGCTGCCTCAGACTTTACTCTGTTGACTACTACTCTTTGTGTTGTATTTGTTAGGAAATTATAGATACATCTACCAACTTTTCCTGTTATTTCTTTATCACGCATTTTGTGTGCTATCACACCAGGGTCACACTTGTCAAAGGCTTTTGCAAAGTCTGTGTATATAACATCTGCATTCTGTTTGTCTTCTAGAGCATCCAGGACCTTGTCATAGTGGTCCAGTAGTTGGGACAGACAGGAGCGACCTGCTCTAAACCCATGTTGCCCTGGGTTGTGTAATTGATGGGTATCTAGATGAGTGGCGATCTTGGTTCTTAGAACCCTTTCAAAGATTTTTATGATATGGGACGTTAGCGCTTTTGGTCTGTAGTTCTTTGCTATTGCTTTACTGCCCCCTTTGTGGAGTGGGGCTATGTCTGTTGTTTTTAGTAACTGCGGGACGACCCCAGTGTTTCATGAGTCTGGGCCTGGGGCGGAGTGCATGGGCATGTCATTTATCGCCTTTTCGAAGTCATTTGGTGTCAGGATAATGTCAGATAGGTTTGTGTCTACCAAGTTCTGTGGCACTCTCATAAACAAATCATTTAGGTCTTCGACTCTCAGTCTTGTTAGCGGCTCGCTAAAAACCGAATCATACTGGGACTTTAGTAACTCACTCATTTCCTTGCTGTCATCTGTGTAGGACCCATCCCGTTTAAGTAGGGGCCCAATACTGGATGTTGTTCTCGACTTTGATTTGGCATAAGAAAAGAAATACTTTGGGTTACTTTCAATTTCATTTATGGCTTTTAGTTCTTCCCGCGTTTCTTGATTTAAGAGATATAAGTTTCAACATTTACACTAGATTGTGATTGGTTTCATAGTTGGTAATAAAATAATGGAGAATAGTCCCAGAAAGTGATACCCCTGTCAGAATTGGGAGTTGGGTAATATACCCAGTGATTGATGTTGTGTTCATTGTCCTAAACATTGGCGTCTCTAGGGACCCAGAAAAAAAGACTTCATGCTTTACTAGACATGCGACATAATCAAATACAGTTGAAAAAGAATTAGAAGACTAGTACCCTAGGATGTAAGTGATGAAACACATGGACATTGACGTCACGAGGCACAGCTGCTGTTGGTCAACACGCGGATAATGTTAATGTTTTGTGTGTGGAATGTGAAGGGCGCGGTATATGGGTTTTCAGTATGAGGGGCAGCACCTTACGAAGGATTTGACATGTTCGAACCCTCCATTCGGTGAATTGAGAGGTAAAATTAAGTGGCCTGGACTCTCTTAGGTTTGGACTGAAGGAATGAGGGGAGAATGGACGTAGCGCCCTTAGAAACACGCACAAGGTGATATCCAATTGCTGTGGCAACTTTGACAGAGTCTGCAACACTTCCAACAGCAACAGCTGTAACAGACGCACGGTCTGGAGAGTATGTACGTGCCTGGTAGTGTTTGCAATTTTGCTCAAACAGCCAGTAGTAGTAGTAGTAGTTACAGTGGAACACCTAATCCCGCTAAAAAGAATTCATTCTGCTATCTGTATGGCACGACATGTGTATGCTCTCACTTATTTGAAAGCAAGGAATGTATGAAGTGCCTAAACTCTTCGTTCAAATTGCCAACGGAAGTAACGAGGTCTGGTGTAAAAACGAGAAGAAATAATAGCTGTCATGAAGATCATTACCACTGTCCAATCGAAGTCTAATGCTATAGTCAAAAGCATGTAGAGATATCTTTACAGGGGTATACAGATGTAGGGATCTAATGTGTAAGGGTATCAGCATTTGTGACTTGGAAACGTAGTGAGAAAAACCTCTATTTCCTGTGAGACCCAGAGCAAATGAGCATTAAAATCATCTGCTGAAAAGAGTTGTGTAGGACTAAAGATGAAATCAGAAAATGTAAATTAGTACAAATAATGGCTATAAGAGGGAATGATATAAGGAACCGACCATGTACCACTTGTCTAAACAGACAAGCACTTGTCTAAGCAGACAAGCACTTGTCTAAGCAGACAAGTGCTGCAGTTTAAGGAAGCTGAGTACAAACAAAGTCGAGATTTTGAAATATCATTGCTCACAATAAGCGCATTTTTATTGTATGCCTCATCGGGATCAAAATCAAGTAATTGTAATGAAACATAGTTGTTTCATTACAATTACTTGAAAAGAATTCAGACTGCTTCGTAATTTTGGTTCTTGTAAGCACATGCCTACAAGGTAAGACTAGGAGATCAACATTTGGAGTTCACCCTGATTTCCTCTGTATTCCCTGATATGTCACTGTAATATTATTAGTCACCAGTTATACAATGGCATTAGAAAGCTGATGGAGAATAGGACGACTTGGGAAGTCAATGCCTGTGGTGGCAGAAGTAAATTAAAGGATTTGTGAGTAGGGCGGAGAAGTGAGTTGGGGGTTGTTGAGGGCGAGACTGTGAGGATGAGGGGAAGGGTTGGTCAACGTCCATTACGGGTTTCTCTTCAGTAAAAGCTGATATGGTCTCTAGTTTTTGTAACCGAGAAAGTGGCAGATAATGTGATGCAAGAGATAAAGAAATAGACATTGCCAGCAAAGATGGGAAAAGGTTAGTAGATTAGTTATCTCCTGAGATGAAGGGATCTGTACGGAAAAAGAGGGTAGTGGAACTATGGGGAAGGGGATGTATTTCTTATTGTCACACATGTAGAAGTCAAGAGGCAAGACAGACTGGTAGTACAAGCATGAAGGGACAATAGGTTGGTAAGATGTTTTGGCGATTGTTGGAATTTTGATTTTTTTTAAGGTTGTGGAAGGTGTCAAAGTCCCAGCTGAGGTAGGTTGTATGAGTGGAGAAACATGGAAGATGGAAGAGGATGAAGTGGTAAGAATGGTGGTTGAAGTCATGAACATCAGAGGTGAAGACTTCATAAGGGTTGAACACTGGGGAGAGTCGGGTTGCTATGAGGTTGGAGAGGCGTGGTAACCTTGCTAGAACAGTCATTCACTTTAATAGAGTATAATAGGCCGCTTTTTTTTTTTTTTTTTTTTTTTTGAGACGACGGTATATTTCATTTTCTCGTAAAACTAGGCATCAGCAGGAATGTGTAGGGTCTGCTGCTCTGCACTTATGGGTCTGAGGAAGTAGATGACAACAGATATAGAGTGCTTGAGTAATTATCTGTAAATCTCTAACTAGGACATTTGGAATTTTTCTGGCTATGCTTGATTCCATTATTTTTTTCAACAAACCGGCCATATCTCACCGAGGCAGGGTGATTCAAAAAGAAAAAAAGTTTCTCTTTTTAAATTTAGTAATTTATACAGGAAAAGGGGTTACTAGCCCCTTGCTCCTGGCATTTTAGTCGCCTCTTATGACACACATGGCTTACGAAGGAAGAATTCTGTTCCACTTCCTCATGGAGATTATCATCATCAAAACTAAGCACTAAACCCACAAGGATCATATAGTGCTGCTGTTTGATCAAAGAAATTTTGTTTCTTTCTGTGACTGGGATGGAAGGTTCATTTCATTTTTGTATTGTTTAATAGAAGCGCTAAAGCCGTAGGAATCATTCAGTAGCTGGAGAATAGGAAGAATTCGGGGAAGGGAAAGATAAATCTAGTTCCTTGGATCGAGAGCCTCGCCAGCACCAAAGTGCCTCTACCTGGAGAGAATTCCAGGGGTCAACGCCCCCGTGGCCCGGTCTGTGACCAGGCCTCCTGTTGGACCAGAGCCTGATCAACCAGGCTGTTACTGCTGGCCGCACGCAGTCCAATGTACGAACCACAGCCTGGCTGATCAGGTACCGACTTAAGGTGCCTGTCCAGTGCCTGCTTGAAGACAGCCAGGGTTTGTTGGTAATCCCCCTGATGTATGCTGGGAGGCAGTTGAACAATCTTGGGCCCCTGACACTTATTGTGTTGCCCCTCAACGTGCTAGTGGCACCCCTGCTCTTCATTGGGGGGATGTTACATCGCCTGCCGAGTCTTTTGCTTTCGTAGGGAGTGATTTTTGTGTGCAAGTTTGGTACTAAGCCCTCGAGAATTTTCCATGTGTATATAATAATTTATCTCTCCCGCCTGCATTCTAGAGAGTACAGGTTTAGGAACTTCAAGCGTTCCCAGTAGTTGAGGTGGTTTATCACACTTATGCATGCAGTGAAGGTTCTCTGCACATTTTCAAGGTCAGCAATTTCACCCGCCTTGAAAGGTGCAGTTAGTGTGCAGCAATATTCCAGCCTAGATAGAACAAGCGATCTGTAAAGTGTCAACATGGGCTTGGCATCCCTGGTTTTGAAGGTTCTCATTATCCATCCTATCATTTTTCGAGCAGATGCAATTGCTACTTTGTTATGGTCCTTGAAGGTGAGATCCTCTGACATGATCACTCCCAGGTCTTTGACATTAGTGTTTCGCTCTATTGTGTGGTTGGAATTAGTTTTGTACTCCGATGAGATTTTAATTTCTTCACGTTTTCCGTATCTGAGTAATTGAAATTTCTCATCATTGAACTTCATATTGTTTTCTGCAGCCCATTTAAAGATTTGGTTTATGTCTTGTGGGGTTTAGTATAGTTTCTTTTGTTTTGGTCACTTTTCTAGATCCCAGTATACTGCCCTGTGGCCTAGTGGCTAAAGCTCTCGCTTCACATGGTGAGTATCCGGGTTCGATTCCCAGCAAGGGTAGAAACATTGGGCATGTTTCTTTACACCGGTTGTCTATATTCACCCATCAGTAAAATGGGTATGTGGGTGTTAGTCGACTGATGTGGGTCGCATCCTGGGACAAAATTGACCTAATTTGTGGGAAATGCTCTGCATAACAAGCGGCTTTCTATATAGTAGTACATATGTCATTGATGTCAGCTAGGCCTAGATACCTTGTACATGTACTTGTAGAAATAAAGATATTATTATTATTAATGTCACACATTACAATAATATACTGAAAGATAAGAAAATGTAGTTCTCTTCATACAATGACATAATTATCACAGCATGAACTGTCTTCCAGATACATACCAGTAGCTGACATTAATTAACATTACTCTATGTTGCCCTAACAAGATTTATACAACTTATTAGGCTAGTAAAGTGTAGAAATTAGAACACTGACCTGTTAATTCTAGGACTGATTTATTCCTTGAATCGAGTCTCAATACCTTCCATTTCCCAGGTGCTATATGAGCCCTACGGGCTTAGTGCTCCCCATGAATGTAATAATCATAATAGGACCGACCTGCTATGGGTTAGAATCCTGTCTGTTTTGAGAGTCCTACAAGAGCTTAGCTTGTACCAAAATTATCTGACTTATTTTGGAGAGATGCAGTCAGGAGAGAAAAGCAGAAGGTTCTCTCCTACACTCAACTCTAGCTTAGTTATTTCACAATGCTGTTTAAAAACATGCATGAACATTTTGCAAGCACGAAGAATTGTTAAGTAAAGACTGATAACACCCCCACCTCTGTGACCCATAACTCTTGAATATGTAGTAGTTATAGTAATAGGCATAGTATTATGAAAAAGTGGGTAGCATATAATTATATATTTGAGGGAAAGCAGTCAGTCTATGGGAGTTATGTTATTTACGTTAATGAAGGAGTTTCAACCCCACCTGTACCATGGCTTGTTTGCAGTCGTGTTATGATTTCGTGATTCAGGAAGTCCTAAACCTGTAGGGATCATACAGTGCCTGGGGAATGGGAGGCATTCAGGTTTGATCCATGGAAGGGGAGGACAAGTCCAGTTTCTTGGATCAAGAGCCTTTTATTTGCATCAGAGTACCTCCCTTGACAGGATAGGGGGTTATATAGGATTTAATATATTGCATTAACTGTAATAGAAGGTAAGAGAATTATGCTTGGAAAAAAAATACTTTTAATCATTGATGTTTCTTTCCAGCTTGAACATATTGTATTACATTAACTCTGCTGGTATTTCTTTAACTTCGACATTACTTAGTTCCTCTTCTCATGTAGCATCACTTTAGTCTACATGAGTAAATCCTCTCACACACTTGTAACATTAAATTGGTTACCAGTGGAAATTCATCCCACTGTTGAGAATGAGGCTCATTATCCTTTTATTATTCTCCAGTTACATCAACTTCAGATCATGAAGACATGAATGAAACTGAACTAACACACGAGGCCGTTCCCTACTGGGGCATGGATGAGCTACCCATGTATGCAGTCATCCTTGCCATCATTGCTGGAATTATCTGCATACTTTTAATTATATTCTTTACTTATAAAGTATTTAAACATAGTCAGGTAAGTCTTTAGTATACCAAATGCATGCATATTTTAAAGTTAATCATTTAATAAGTAATAAAACTTGTTTATAAATGAAATATTAAGAAAGTGTCACTTTCAATAAAGGAAATACTTTGTTTATACTTTATATGTTTTCTTCCTAATACTAGCGTGGTAAGTACAAGCTGCCTCAGCTGGCCCCTAGCCACACCTTCCACAAGACCATCATCACTGCAGAGAACCTACATGCATCCAGAAGTCGGCACAGTGAAGATGCTGCAGATATGTATGTCACCTACAGTACATCTGAAGCCACTAAAAACAGACAGGCACTGCCCACCATCAGCAACAAACCTCCTGACTTCCATAAATTACCTGCCAATGCATACATGCCATCGGTTAACACCAGTAGGAGTTCTGAAGATTCCAACTAATGTGCATGGAATGTAGCTATCTAATTAAAAAAGGAAACAAAGAAATGAGTGCATAATTCTTAACACTGGATAGTGTCTTGATTACACAGCAGTAAATATGGCAGGATTTATTGATAAATATCAGCATTAGGCATATTACAGAATAATCAGTCTTGCTGTATAAACTCATTGCTCAGCATATAAGTCTATTCATTTGTATGTGGATTTCATTACCTATTTCTGTCTTTGACATTAACTGTTTACACACTACTACACTCTAGTATGGAACTCTTCATACCAAGGTAAACATGCTCATATCAGTTTCCACGGGTACCTCTTGGAGCTTAAGCTTTGCCCTTTGAATTTAGGCAGTTTCTTCAAAATTTCAATTTGACAGATGAATCTTTTCACCAAAAACCAGTAATCACAGCTCAAGCTTTTTCTTCCCTATTCATAGACATTTGTTGACGTAACAAGTTACTACCTACGAATCTGAAATTAAAATTGTGCTATGTACCTATCTAGGTAATAAAAGCCCTTTACTCAGTCTTTCACTGTTGGACAATCTTTATGCAGTCTTCAGCACACAGGCCTGCCTGCCTCAACTAGGCAAGTCGGGTTGAGATGTGGGGCTACAAAGAATGATTTGGCCTTGACCAGGGAATGAGCTGGGTACTCTTAACTCCTTTCCCCACACTAACTAAAAACTCTGCAGGCTCATTTAGGTTCAGATGTATAATTCTGGGAAATGACATCTGGAGATTGTCTGGATTATTGCTACTGCACAGTCTTATATTCATGGGAAGGTCTTAAACCCATAAGGGTCATACAGTTTTCCAGGAAATGTCTTGGGTGAGCATTAGTGCAGTGTTATAAAAGTTGCCCATGGATTTAGAAGTGGCAACTGCTGTTTTTTTCTATTTCATTCATTGTCATAACTGAAATAGGATTGCAGTTAGTGCTCTTGCCTAAACAAAGTTTTGCTAAGCCTTGCTTGGTCAATTCTGGAGGTGCCATCCTGGTGTTGTGTAACAGGTAGGGTAAGGGATGGTTTCCAAAGAACAACTGTACCATCTGTCGCAGAGGTGACCATCGTTCAGGTATGTAGTTCCTTTTCATTTGTTCTCGGAGCTCCCTCTCCATATTTTGCTTCATGATAATTAAGATATTAGCTTATTCACCTAGATACCACATTACTGAGATATTCTATATCATCCCTTGCATGGCCATGGACCCTCCTCAGAAACTAAGAGGTTTCTACCTTGGCAGCTGCCAAGGTAGGAAGTCAGTGTGGCTAGTTAATAGTCCAAATTGGACCAAAATGTCATCAAAATTTCATTCAACTATGTGTGGATTATTTGTGAAAACACAGTATACACTACAACAGTTTACTACAATCTGAACATAAAACAACTGTTCATCAATCTGTAAAATTTTAATATTTTAGCCCTTAAGCATGCATAGGCCTTCAATGCTATCTGCTGCCTTGTGTTGTCCTTTCAGATACATGTATGCTTGAAATATACCACGTATACCATCTCTTGTCACATACAGTGACTATGTTAATCCTTAGTTTAGGACTGAAGCATTTTTGATTGGTAGTGTACACATTAAATACAGCCTTGTCTACCCTCATAAATAAGTTTCAGACCTAAGAAACCAACCAACAAGTAACTGACAAATACAAGTTCATATTGAAAATAATGCATTAAAATTAAAAATATTCCTTCAATAACTTACTAGTATCTGAAAAAGTAGAAACAAATAGCTCAGCACAAGGAATTATTATGAAACAAACTGACTTTTTCTTTAAAAACATTGTAGATGAAGTAATTGCAACAAACTTTCAAATAAATTCTTTCATTGTAATTTAACCCTTTCAGTGTTGGTCCTGTAGTACTACGGCTTCGAAGCCAGGGTCGGTCCCGTAGTTTTACGCTATGAGCTCCACTCACTCAGATAAGCTGAGCGGTAAATTTGGGCCTAGAGATGAAAGAATGGGTCTATGCGGTAAGTGTGCAACACAAAAAAAAAATCCTGCAGCACGCAGTGCATAATGGAGGGGGGGGGGAACTGCGACCACGTTTTTGGTTTAAAGCAGCGACTGGGGTGTATTTTCATGTGGCTTTTGTGGTTGTATTCTCAGTTTATTGGTCTCATTTGATAGAATGGAAAGATATATTATAGGAACAGATATGATCTTGACTGAGTTCAAAGTATTGTAAATGTTTGATTTTTGCTGATATTCCAGAGTACACAAATGACATCTCTCATCCAATATGCGTCTTAATTGACCAGTGTAATACGCATTTAGGAATGCACTGACATCATTTATACAATTATTAAAATAATGCAGAAGTCTGCATAACAGTAAATCTTCTATATTTGTGTGAATAAAAATTCAAAATGGAAAACAAGCGTAATATAAGAAAGGCCTGGGGACGAAACTAATAAACAAATGTTTTTTAGTGCCAGGAATGTCTACATTGTTTATTCTGTACCCTATTTTTAAATTAGCATTTGAATTTTGTGTGAAATTGGCCAAATTACCCATTTCTAATCAATATTGGGAACTTGAAATAGGTAATTGGGTGGTTTTTTGTACTCATTCAATAGAATAGAAGGAATACTAGGGAAATAGGTAAGAGTTTGGTAGACTAGAACAGTGGAATTAGCCAAAAATATGGCTGAAATTGGGCAAAATCGCCGATGCATAAATATCGCAGAGACCACAAACTTTGCGAGAGTGTAATTCTGTAAATTTTTCCATCAAATTTCATACTTTTGGTTTCATTACCTTTGAAAAAAGATTATCATTTCATATTTGTTTTTTGTTTTTGTTTAAATTCTTCAACCCTGAGAGCAAGTTTGATGAGATCAGGGTCTCGATCCTGAAAGGGTTAAGAGGTACAACCAAATATGCCGATAGTAAATGATGCATGATATCCCAAACTACCATTCTTAACACACTAGATGTTTTAAGCAGCATAAAAACTAAACAAATTTAGCACATAGAATATCAGGCAATAAGAAATGCAAAAGAATACTCGGTATAATTTTATGAAGGAAAGAAATAAAATATTTTATAATCACTATCAATTTAATAACAGCCACAAGAGGTTTAACAATTTAATCCCTTCAAGGGATGGAAGGGCTTTATGATCCAAGGAACTAGAGCTACCCTTCTGTTGCAGGAATAAAGCCTTATTACCACCCATTTCCCAAGTGCTGTATGACTTATAGGTTTAACACTTCCCCATGAATAAAATAAAAATAAATGGTCGTTACCAATGAAAATTGGTGCCTTAAGTCTTGATTAATGAATTGTGTTCAAAATCAACCACTAAAAGCATAAGTTACACAGTGCTGTATGGCAAGGTAGGGATTAGACCTTTAATAAATCAATTACTTTTTTTTTTTTTTAATGAACTGGCCATATCCCACCAAGGCAGGGTAACCTAAAAAGAAAAACATTAGTTTATCTTTTTAGTAATTTATACAGAAGGGGTTACTAACCCCTTGCTTTCTATTTGATTATAATAATAATAAACCCCCCCCCCCCTTGCTCCCGGCATTTTAGTCACCTCTTTCAACATGCAAGGCTTACAGAAGAATTCTTTTCAACTTCCCCATGGAGTTTATTACAATTATTTATAACTGCCACTGACTCCTACAAACTAGTTTCACTTGTAACTAGTATTACAAGATTTATAGCTAGTTGCAAATCATGATACGAAGCTTGCGGTCCTTTGTGTGTGCATTAACAAAGATTATCCATGAATAATTCTGCACATGTCCTTCAAGGTCAAGCCTTGATGCTGGTGAAGGGCTCTTGATCCAAAGAATTGAAGCTACTTTTCAAAAGAACAACCCTGATTACTTTTCATTACCCAGGTGATGTATGACCCTTATAGGTTTATTGCTTTGCCATGACAATGTATATTGTAAACATTACAGTTGGCTCTTACAAAGCCAATCTATATACATAGTGATTTTTGTAAATACAATTGAAAAATTGCCTCCAAAACTGAATAACACGCACTATAAAAAACTTTTCACACATTATTCAATTTTAGATTATCTTTTTCCATTGTATTTGCAAAAAGTCAAAAGTAACAGAATATTCATAAAAGTGAAAACACTGGATCTTGCCAGAATAGATTTGCATTTTTTTTTTTTACAAAATCTATATAAAACTAACATACAAAAACATCAAATACAACATATAACCATTAATAAATGTTCAAAGTTTACTCACAACCAGACACAGACTCCTAAATATGGTTTAGATGTTCTTGAATTTTGTTTAGTTTTTTCCTTCTCCATCCTTAGAGCAAGTGCTCACATCTTGGCTTGTGGTTTAAGAAGAGCCTGTAACTTCTGTGTGAGCATCACATTACCTGAAACTTTTAATTTCCCAGACAAAAAGGCCTTCTGTGCATTTAATTTTCCATTCACTAGAGCAACCATATCATCATCTTCCAGAGTCAGTGTCACATTGGGCTTCTCTCCATTTCTGGGTGCTCCTTCATAGACTGACCCTGGGCCATGCTTCAAATCTAGTGCTGTAAAAAGACATTTCCTCAATTAAAAACCCACACTTGAGTTGCTATACTTACAGAAGAATGGCAGACTACAAAAACTATAGCAAATTTGATGAATCAATCAACAGTATATTATACTTCCTTGCTCTGGACAACTTCTCACTGGCTTGTTTCATGATTAAACAATGTTTTTATTGCCAAAAATGTTATATGAAGAGTGAAGTTTGAGGACAAATTATTTAATGCGACCATTTTCACACTAAGTGCCAAAGGCATGTGGGATTAGTCCATCCCTCTGTCAGTATAGTACATCACTTGGTTAAGAATGTCAAATGTGTGTCTGATATTGGAATGAAGCTTGATAATTTGACATTGTTTTAATGTGCAATCAGTGGGTTTCTTGTTTATGCTTTGAACTTTTTTTTATCTCCTTTATGTATTACTGCATTTATAGGGATTAGGGAATGCAATAATTGGTTGAATTTTGAATAAAGATGACAAACATAAGCAAAATTAAATAACGCATTTTCTTTTTTAAATCACATTTGCTTCAGAAGGGCAAGTTGGGGCTGTGGGTCTTGCACTAAATCATGGCGTTCAGCAATTCCACACACCAAGTAGGGTTGCTTAATATGAGTGTTCAAGTCAAAATTGTTTTAGCTGTGTTCTATCAAATCAATAGTACTGGACAGTACATGGAAATCAATAATTTTTTAGATGCCAGAAAATATGAACTATTAATACCTGAAACTCTAAATAGAACTGATATTATTATAATAAAAAAAGTGCTAAACCTACAAGGGTCATACAGCACAGCAGGGCAGGGAAGGGAAGGATGCAGGGGTATTGGGTAGCAAGAGAGACAGGGACGATTATTAGGGTATGGAGTGCAGCGGGGCAGTGGATAGTGCAGGGGTAGAGGGTAGCAAGAGATTGAGGTAGAAAGGGCTGTGAGGATTGCAAGAGTTATCATCATCAGAGTTTGTGCAGAAAATCAGTTGCTGTCAAAAAGTCAATGGGAGAGAGTGGGTTAAAAATAGAACTGATAGCTTTTAACTGTACTTATACAGTGGTACCCCGGTTTACGATATTTTTTCATTCCAGAATGCTGTTCAAGTGCCATTACCAAACGAATTTATCTCCTTAAGAAAAGTTGTAAAATAGACTAGTCCTTTTAGACCCCCAAAATTACACTTACATAAGCATTTAAAAAAATAAACTTACATAAAAGGGCGAGTTTGGGGACCATCGTAAACCGGGGTACCACTGTATATGGTTGCAAGGCCCCTGGTCCTGCCACTTGCCGGTCAATCCATCTTACCCTCATAGTCTCTATTATATCTGCTCATAAAACTCTGTATGGAGGCTGCCTCCACTTCAGAAAAATGATTCCACTTCTCAATCATTAAGACTGAAGATGTGATGTATTCAAAATGGAAAGCCATCTCATATAGTAGAGGCTTGGGGATGTAATTAATGCTCAGAGAAAATGTTGCTTTAGTGCCTATGATGTCTACAGTGTTTATTTTGGACTTGTTTTTAAACTGGATTTTTTTAATTTTGCATGAAAGTGGCTAAATTACTGAATTCTGTGCATTTACAAGGTAGTTTTGATAGTTGAATTCAATTTCTTTTACTCAATCAATAGAATGGAAGGCATACTAGTGGAAGAGCTAAGAATTTGGTCAAATTGAGCATTGGAATTGGCTTAAAATAGGACTCAGAGTGGGTGATATTGCCAATGTGTAAAATGCACCCAGACCTCTAAATTTTTGCCTGTGTAATTCCATAAGTTTTCCATAAAATTTTGTATTTTTGATATCATTACCTTCAAGAAAATATTCTCTAACATTTCAGAAGAATTTTTTTTTAATGTGCATATTGTGAGCACATTTAATTTTAGGGGTCTGGGCAATGAAAGGGTTAAAGAAACAAAAAAGTGAAAAAAATTCTAAAAGAGCAATGTGAAAAATAAAAATATTTCAGACCACAGAATAAATATTTGAATGGAAGTGCATTCATTGGAAAAGGGCAACTCTACTTTTTCCATTGTAGAGTGGTAATGCCTCCATCAGCATCTGAAGCCAGCTAGTTTACTAGCCTGTACATATTTCCTACTGGCATATTTCTAATCCACAATTGTGAATAATAATATTTCTACAGGAATAAAGTATTTCATGATACAGCAGAATATTTATGCATTCTCTACTTACTCCACTGTGCAGCATGTGTCTTGTTCTTGTTTATATTCCACAAGAATATGGCTTTCACTTTTTCAGCTGTACCAGGAGTGTTTGCCAATCTCTGCAAAATTTCATGGAACACAGCAGTACTGGATAACTGCAGAGAGATGGGAGTGGAAGTCATCCGAGAATCTTTGTCAACAATATCCACATAACCACCTGTATGAGAAGAAAATAAAAAACAAAAAAAATTATTTTTAAAAATATTAAAAGCACACACATTGTACAAATATATTTTTTTTTTTTTTTGAACACACTAGCCATCTCCTGAGGCAGGGTGACCCAAAACAGAAACACTTTCACCATCATTCTCACACAATGTCTTTGCAGAGGAGCCCAGATACGACAGTTCGGATGTCACTCCAAACTCCTCCTTTAAATTACAAGCATTGTACTTCCCACGTCCAGGACTCAAGTCTGGCTAATCAGTTTCCCTGAATCCCTTCACAAAATATTACCCTGATCACACTCCAACAGCTCATCAAGTCCAAAAAACATCAGTCTCCATTCACTCCTATCAAACACGCACACACATGCCTACTGTATGTCCAAGCCCTTTGCACACAAAACCTCTTTCCCACTCCCGCCATCCTTTCCAAGGATGACCCCCTACCACTCCTCCCCTCCACTACAGATTTATACACCCTCCAAGTCATCCTCTCTAAATGACCAAACCACCTCAACAGCCTTCTGAATAATACTTTTAGAAACTTCACACCTCCTAATTTCCACACTACGAATTCTCTGTGTAATATTTACACCACACATTGCCCTCAGACACATCACTGCCTCCAGACTCCATCTTGCTGTAGCATTTACAACCCATGCTTCACACCCATATAAGAGTGTTGGTACCACTATACTCTCATACATTTCCTTTTTTGTCTCCATGGATAACATTGTCTCCACAGATACCTTAATGCACCACCCACCTGTTTTTCTTCATCAATTCTATGGTTTACCTCATCCTTCATAATCTCATCCACTGACAAATCCACTCCCAAATATCTGAACACTGAACACAAAGTCAGTACCTGATCAGCTGGGCTGTGGTTCTTATGTCGGTTTATGTGCAGCCAACATGTAAACTGACGTAAGAACCAAATTCCCACTCTTCCTTTTCTGTATGGCATTTGCCTTCTTACTCGTTTCAAATGCTTCACTCGTGTAAATCTTCACTACAGTTCTATCATCCACCACTCTCCACATTTACTTTGCCTGAAATGCTCTCCAAAACCTGTGACTTTCCACGTGTACAACACCGATTTACTGGCAGTGGATGGTCTGGTACCTCTTTTAACCCTTTGACTGTTTCGGTCGTATATATACGTCTTACGAGCCACTGTTTCGGACGTATCTATACGCCTAAATTCTAGCGGCCTCAAATCAAGCAGGAGAAAGCTGGTAGGCCAACATGTGAGAGAATGGGTCTGTGTGGTCAGTGTGCGCAGTATAAAAAAAATCGGGCAGCCACTGGTGCATTGTGGGAACACCATTTCAGTAGTCCTTGTTCAGCATGCCTAGCGGTAAGAATTATCTGACTCCTTGGCGCATCTGGGACTGTTCTCATCCTCAATGATAGCTCTAACACAGATGGAAGTGTCTTGAAGATGAATTTCATGGTTTTGAGGAGTTTGTGACCGAAAGCAATGCCCAGGATACCAGAAGGAAGGAAGGAAAAAAGAAAGAAAGTAAGAAAGGAAGGAAGAGATGAGAGGAAGGAAGGAAGGAAAGAAGAGATGAAAGGAAGGAAGGAAGGAAGGAAAGAAGGAAGGAGGAAAAGAAGGAAGGAAAGAAGAAAGAAAGGAAGGAGAGATGAGAGGAAGGAAGGAACAAAAGAAGAAAGAAAGAAAGGAAGGAGAGATGAGAGGAAGGAAGGAACAAAAGAAGTAACAAAGGAAGGACGAAAAAAAGGAAGGAATGAATGAAAGAAGAAAGGAAGGCAGGAAGGAAGAGATGAGAGGAAGGAAGGAAGAGACGAGAGGAAGGAAGGAAGGAAATAAGTAAGAAAGGAATGAAGGAAGAAAGGAAGCTAAGAAGGAGGTTGTGGGGAAGACATGGGTCCCCTTTTGTGTTGACAGGTTGACAGCAGTGAGGGTGGTGAGTAATGGTATAATATGTCATTTTGACAGCTGGCTTACCCTGACTCAGCAAATTTATATGTCCACACACACACAACTTCAAGCTCTAAGGAAAGTTGATGGAAAGTGTCCAGTCATTATATATGTGTATATATATTATAGAACAATAGCAATAGGTAGGTAGGTAAGTAAGTAGGTAGGCAAGTAAGTAGGTAGGCAAGTAGGTATGTAGGTAGGCAAGTAAGCAAGTAGGTACGTAAGTAGGTAAGCAAGTAGGTAAGTAGGTAAGCAAGTAGGTAAGCAAGTAGGTAAGTAAGTAGGTACGTAAGTAGGTACGTAAGTAGGTACGTAAGTAGGTACGTAAGTAGGTACGTAAGTAGGTAGGAAGGACTGTGGGGAAGAAGAGCTTGGGACCCCATGGGTGTTGACAGGTGAGTGGTGGTATAATATGTCATTTTGACAGCAGCCGCACCCTGACTCAGCATATTTACAAGTCCACACACTCACAACAACCAGCTTCCAGAAGCTAAATGTCAGTTCTATGAAGTGTCCAGTGACTATATATGTGTATATATAGAAACCAGAAGGAAGGAGATGAAAGAAAGGAAGGACGGTATGAAAGGAAGGAAGGTAGGAATGTAGGAAGGAATGTAGGAAGGAAGGAAGGAATGTAGGAAGGAATGTAGGAAGGAAGGAAGGAATGTAGGAAGGCATGTAGGAAGGAAGGTTGGAAGGAAGGTAGGAAGGAAGGTAGAAAGGAAGGTAGGAAGGAAGGCAGGAAGGAAGGCAGGAGGGAAGGTAGAAAGGAAGGTAGGAAGGAAGGCAGGAAGGAAGGAAGGCAGGCAGGAAGGAAGGTAGGCAGGAAGGAAGGAAGGAATGACGACCCAGAAACAACAACCAGCTTCCAGAAGCTAATAGCAATTCTATGAAGTGTCCAGTGATTATATATGCGTATATATAGAAACCAGATGGAAGGAAGAAAGGAAGGACGAGATGAAAGGAAGGAAGGAATGTAGGAAGGAAGGTTAGAAGAAAGGAAGGAAGGTCGGAATGATGACCCAGACACAACAACCAGCTTCCAGAAGCTTATAGCAGTTCTAGGCACGTGTCCAGTGACTGTGTGTATATATAGAAACCAGAAGGAAGAAAGGAAGGACGAGATGAAAGGTAGTAAGGAAGAAAGGTAGGTAGGTAGGTAGGTAGGTAGGTAGGTAGGTAGGTAGGTAGGTAGGTAGGTAGGTAGGTAGGTAGGTAGGTAGGTAGGTAGGTAGGTAGGTAGGTAGGTAGGAAGGAAGGAAGGAAGGTAGGTAGGAAGGAAGGTAGGTATGTAGGAAGGAATGTAGGAAGGAAGGAAGGAAGGAAGGACGACCCAGACGACCATCAACCTAGGAAAACTACCTAACACAACTGCTACTACTTTGAAGGAAACTGCTCAGAAGAGATGTTTTGTCTGTGTATATACAAAAATACGCCCACAAAAATGCAGACACACTCGTTTTATGTGTGAGGAATGTAAAACACCACTGTGCATGGAACCATGTTTCAAAGAGTTCCACAAGCTGCAGAATGTCTATGAACATGTCCAGTGACTGTACATTTGTATATATATTATAGAACAATAGTAATAAAGATTTTTTTGTATTGTTCATTTGTGTAAACAAGTTTTGTAAACAATATAAAGATACTAATGTTTATGCTATTATTGTGTTGCATACAACGAATGTATATATATACATTGCACCTTACCTTGGTCTCACAGGCCACATAAGTTACGTAAAAAAAGAAAATAGTGAAAAAAACAAGAAATCTACGAATGGAAGTAAACAAATGTTTACTGAGTGAGCGGCAGTCGCCGCTGTTGCCATACGCGGCTCATTTTCTGCCAACTTTACACCTCCATATCTCGGTAAGTATTGATGGCAAAAATCTGTTTTTAGGATAAAAACAATCAGAAAAATAATCTTAACATTTTGATAAGAAAAAATAATTTTTTTTTTTTCGAATATTTTGCGACAACAGAATGGCACTCAGGATTGAGGGTTGCGACAGTCAAAGGGTTAATCTAGACAAACTTACTAGACTACTTTTATGGTAGACTAGTTTGCTGGCCAGCCACAGATGGCATTCTATGTAATGTGCACTTATACTGTTAAACTGCAGTTGTTGGTGGCGATCCTTTGATTTTGTGCAATTCTTAGTATATTTTGCTAATAATTAACCCTAGCACTGGCTAGGGTTAATAGCCATACAAGTAACTTGTCAATAGCCATAGCTTTTGACAAGTTTACCTCATCCTTCATAAACCCATCCACTGACAAGTCAACTCCTAAATACATGTATCTGAAAACTTCTTCCATACTCCCTCCCTCCAATGTAATAATGTAATATCCAATTTTTCTTTATCTAAATCGTTTGATGCCCTCATCACCTTACTCTTATCTATATTCAACTTTCTACCTTTACACACCCCGTAACAATATATTAGGAAAATATATTAGAAAAATGAAAACGTGCATAATTTAGTAAAAAAGCCAATTTAGTGGATAAAAAAATAAGAATTGCAGGAATTGTCAGACTTTCAATAACACAAAAACACTCCTAGCATACCTGTGAGACAAGCTTGTTTTGTTTCCTTAACAGTGCAAGTAAAGAAAATTCGTGAGCCCTCTTTCCACATGTCAACCACAAGCGTCTGACCTGGGATCACTGATCTGGCAAAACGGGTCTACAAAGAAAAATATTCCATTTTTAATATGTTCCTCTAAACAAACAAGCACAAAACTTATAGAAAATTAAAAATTTAATATGCAACTTTCCTATTACATAATCAAACCCCTACTTCCAAGATTAGGAATAAAAATAAATTGGTTACTACAGTAAATTTGCAATAAATGTACTAAAATAGATAATAAGGTTTTGGAGATATCCTCTGAACCTTCTTGCCTACTCCTGGCCCATCCCTTGGGTATGATCTATTAAACTAGATGGACTAAACCTTTAAAATTGAGGATAATCTAAACTTATTCAAATAAATTCAGTAACATACTGGTGAAACTGTTTTAAGATACCCACAAGGCAATCAACATCTTGAGTACACACTATTATTAAGCGAGCCTTTAGCTTTTAAACAGAGCGTACAACATAGCTTCATGAGATCAGCTGCTGCCAGTGCTAAGAAAGACTGTTATTTCCATGGGACATCATCTAAGACCAACATCAGGAGACACTGAGTTGTTTCCCCTAGTTCATTTTCTGATTAAGATCCATGTCAGAAGATGTGCTGTTTCCTTGGGTCAACATCTGACCAAGACCCAAGTCAAGAGACACTAAGTAGTTTCTCTGGGTCAACAACTAATTAAGACCAATGTTAGAAGAAACTGTGTTGTTTCCTTAAGATAAGATTTCTTCGGATATTTAACCCGGAGGGTTAGCCACCTAGAACAACCCAAGAAAATAAGTGCATCATTGAGGACTGTCTGTCCTATTTCCACTGTGGTCCTTCAATCTTGTTTCCCAGGAAGTGACCCATACTAGTCAACTAACACCTAGGCACCTACTTACTTCTAGGTGAAAAGGGATAGCAGGTGTAAGGAAATGTGCTCAATGTTTCCACCCATGCCGTGGATTGAGCCATGGACACTCGGTGTGTGAGGTGAGAGCATTGCCAACCAATACTGTGTTGTTTCCTTGGGTCAACATTTGATTATGACCTGTGTCAGAAGACACGGTATTGTTTACTTGGGTTAACATTTGACTAAAACCAGTATCAGAAGACTCCATATTGTTTCCTGCTGAATGAGCTATCACCACATAAATTACAATCTTGAGACATGAATTAAGTGTAAATAATTCTTCCAACAGTGACACATACCCCTCATTAACCATCATCTATAGTTCATTCACTTTTACCCTGTGACACTTCCTCATAATAGTTTCCTTATTCCTTCATTCCTTTGTAAAACATTGCCATCCAGAAGTCAACCAATCAGACTTTTAGCTTCCAATACATGTTAGAGTCTAGTAAACCACTGTACGTAATTGTTCATTTCATTAACTCGTATATTTATCATCCTTTTCTAAAAAAAAAATATGTAAGTATACTCCCTATTATTGTTATTAAATTATATTTTAATTCCACCTGTATTATGATTTTTTTTTTTTAACACACCTGCCATCTCCCACTAAGGCAGGGTACCCAAAAAAAAAAACCACTTTCACCATCATTCAAATCTTTAACCCTCAACACTTTCACCATCATTCAACACTTTCACCATCATTGATATATAATAACTGTCTTTGCAGAGGCACTCAGATACAACAGTTCAAATGTCACTTGAAATCACAAATATACCAAACCCTCCTTTAAAGTGCAGGCATTGTTCTTCCCACCTCCAGAACTCAAGTCCTTTACTTTTAAACACTGACTTTTTTTTTTTCAGTGAACCAGCCATACCCCACTGAGGTACTGGTGACCTAAAAAGAAAAATGAAAGCCTCTCTTTTTAAATTTAGTAATTTTTACAGGAGAAAGGGTTATGATTAAGCTTCCTCAAAAAAAAAAATCATAAAATTTCACTTACTTTTCCCATAAATTTCAATTGCCTCTTACAACACGCGTGGCTTATGGAGGAAGAATTCTTTTCCACTTCCCCACATAGTTCATCTGTCATACTTAATATTTATTTTCATACCCATGACAATATACTTTACCTGTCTCATTCATCCCAAATAGTATAGTGCATTCATTCAGTATTCATTCAGTTATGATTTTGTCTCCAAATTATAGATTCCAGCTTGTGAATGTGTACTGCATTCAACTTTTAAATAATTTTTTTCTAACACACTGAACATCTTCCACTGAGGCAGAGTGACCCAAAAAAATAAACACTTTCACCAGCATTCACATTATCACTGTCTTGCCAGAGATGCATATAGTGTGAATGATGGTGAAAGCACTATTACTGTTTTGCCAGAGGCATGTATAGTGTGAATGATGACGAAAGTGTTTGTTTTTGGGTCACCTTGCCTCGGTGGGAGATGGCCAATGTGCTAAAAAACAAAATTATTATTTATAAGTTAAGTGCAGTATACATTTTATATAAACAATTTAAAATAATAGGCTATTGTTTCACCATCCTTAAATTATGTCATGAGCCAAGTGGAATCAAATGAAAGTACAGTGGACCCTCAGTTTTCGTTCACCTCCAAACTCGAACAATTATGTAAGTGTATTTTCGTAAGTGCTTTTGTAAGTGTATTTTTGGGGTCTGAAATGACTAATGTAATTTACATTTGTCCTTATGGGAACAAATTAATTTGGTAACGGCACTCAAACAGCATTCTGGAAAGAATTTTCAACGAAAACTGAGGGTCCACTGTACTTGTATAAAAGTCATTATTAAATTATTCCCACTCATATCCTTCTTCTTTCAACAAAATCAGCTGTTTCCCACCAAGGCAGGGTGGCCCAAAGAGAAAAACAAATGTATATCCATACACCTTAACCCTTTGAGGGTCCAAGGACCCTCTCCGAAACTCGTTCTCAGGGTCCAAGAATTTAAAAAAAAAAAAAAAAAAATTCTTATGAAATGATAATCTTTTTCTGATTATAATGCCACAAAAATTATGAAATTTGATCGAAAACTAACAGAATTATGCTTTCGCGAAGTTAGCGGTATCGATGACATTTATGCATCGGCAATTTCGCCCACTTTGAACCCTATTTTCGGCAAATTCCAATGTTTCAGTCTACTAAAATTATAGCTATTTCACTAGAACTCCATTTCTTCTATCGATTGAGTACAAGAAACCGTCTATTTACCAATTTCAACTACCCAAAATAGTGGTCAGAAAATGGCAATTTGGCCAATTTCACACAAATTTCAAACGATGCCAATTTCAATATAGGGTCCAGAATAAACAAGGCAAACATTCCTGGCACTAAAATAACATCTTCTCTGTTCATTAGTCACGTCTCCAGGCCCCTCTTACATTACTTTTGCTTTCCATTTTGAATTTTTATTCTCACAAAAAATAAAAGATTTACTGTTATGTATACAACTTTATCATTGTAAAAATGGTATAAATAATATCAGCACACTTGTGCAAGAATATTAGACTCACCAGTTGATGTGTAATGGACGCATGGTGTGATTTGTTTACTCTTGAACATCGGCCAAAATCGAACATTTTCGCTACTTTGTGCTCAGTTTCAAGGTACTTGTCATCGTGAAACCAGTCAAAATTATTTCTATTTCTGTAATATATCACCCATTCTATCAAATGAGACTAAGAAAACGAGAATACAAGCATAAATACCATACGAAAATAGACTGCAAAGTCGCTGTTTTAAACCAAAAACACGGTCAGTTTTTTTTTCCTCATTATGCACTGTGTGGTGTAGGATTTTTTTTATACTGCGCACACTGACCGCACAGACCCATTCTCTCACATCTAGGCCTACCAGCCTGTTTCTGCTTGATTTGAGGGCACTAGAAATTAGGCGTACTAGTACAACCAAAACCCTGGCACGTAAGCCGTACTAGTACGGCCGAAACCCTGAAAGGGTTAATTAGTACTGTTGCAAAACCTTAACAAATAAAATCAAACATACCTTCATGGCCTTAAATAACTTTACATCATTTTTACAAAAGTTCTTCAGAATTATTCGAGCAGCAATACCAAAGAAACAAAGTCCATGAAGAATAGGCTGACTAAAACCTCCCATAGCAGAAAAGGCAGGATCAATATGAAGTGGATTACGGTCCCCACTGAGCCGGTACAGAGCAGCCTGAAATATTAAATAATCACTAATTTATGTTGTGTGTTTTATATTTATTGACAACTGACTATACAGCATAATAGAAAAACATGCCATGTAAGGGGGGTAGCAAATGAGAAATGTAAATCACATTTTAAAAATCACACACAATAATTTCATGTTCATGAATGAAGAACTTCCGTCATACACTAAAGACTCATATAGCAATATCACACATTGCATTTTCAATATAAATTGACTGAGCATTTGTGCCATAAAATTCTAAAAATAAGGCAGTTCAGCCATGCACTCCGGTAAGACATGGTAGCAGATTTAGGACCTCTCCCTCCAATATCTTATCAGATATCTCTCTCTTTGTCCCAGAGAGTACATTCCAAGTACTTTGAGGCATTCCCAGTAGTTTAAATGCTTTACTGACTAGATGTGGGCACTAAATGATCTCTACATTTTCTTGCTCTGATATTTCTCCTGTCTTGAATAGAGCTGTAAGAACAGCAATATTCCAGACCTGAGAGCACAAGTGGCTTAAATAGTAACATCATTGCTGTTATTTCTCTTGTGCTGAAGGTCTCATTGTCCACCCTGTCATTATTCTGGCCTTTACTGCATTTGCTTTAGTATTCTCAAAATGACATATCAACTAACATTATTATTCCTAACATTATTTTTTTGTTTACATAAGCTTCTTATGTTCTATGAGATGGTCTGTTTGTGTTCTGCATTCTGTTTACTTTTATTTTTTTTATTTCCTAGCTCTAAGAAAAAAAAGTCACTGTTGAATATCATGTGTTTTCTCATTTCTTCAAACATGATACTATAAAATAATTACCATACCTGATCAATGTCTGTCTTGAACTCTTCTGTGGCATCTGGGCTTCTCTTGGGAGCATCATACAGAGGTACTGCCTTTGTGCTCTTCCTTGGACCTCCAAAATTTCCTTCCCCAACTATAAACAATGACCACTGTGCCCGAGACACTGGTTCACCTTTTTCATCTTTTGTCAATGCTGTAAAAGAGAACTGGCGAGTCAGATTTTATACTTTAGTACAATACCACCCCTCCAGCAAGTAAAACAAACACAACTACTTTTATAAACCAAATTATAAAAAATATTTACTTTTTTAATAACACATCGGCTGTTTCCCACCAAGGCAGGGTGACCCGAAAAAGAAGAAACACTTTCATCATCATTCACTCCATCACTGTCTTGCCAGAGGTGTGCCTACACTACAGTTAAAAAATTGCAATATATCAACACCCCTCCTTCAGAGTCCTAAATCTTAAGTATTTGAATAATATAAGAAAATAAACAGATTAAAATCCCCCAAAAAATTTGTGAAAAACATTTCATTTTTCCTTGTTACTTTCACACAAAATCTGCAATTAATTTGCATGGAGCTTCTAAACAGGTTAAGTCAAACATGTGATATGTCAATGAGATACTATTTGTTCCTTGTGTTGTGTCTGTGTGCTCTGTTGCAACTCTCCAATGTTAGTGTTCTTTAAATATAGTGTGAATATTCTGAACATTGAGCAGATTTAAACTTTTGAATAGAAGGGGGCAAGTGTTGTCTAGCACCTGACTGACTGATCATTCTAAAAGCATATTTTTGTTGAGTAACAACAGGTTTATGATGATCTGCTGTTACAGATTCTCATGCACAAATGCCACAAGTAAGATAAGGGTAGATTAGGAAGTAGTAAATGGTAAGTAATGATGATTAAGGCACAATGTATCATATTTAAAAAAAAAAAAAAACACTGTCTTAGCCTAAATATTTTCTTAAGAGATGACTGGGATGTGTGAGCTGAAAGTTTATTTTGCTGCCAATGTGTATACCTAGGAATTTACACTACTTGTCTTTCAGTGCATGTATTATTAATCAGAATGTTTAAATTAATATTTTTATCTTTGTTCCAAACACTATGTGGAAGGTCTTGTCAGTGCTGAGTGTTTGTTCACAGTTAGGCAAGTAGATATCTTTTCAAGCTCAGGTGAATGTGTGTTTTTGTCATCATCCAGGTAAATATCTTTTCAAGATCAGCATTAATGTATTTTTGAAGACAACAGGCTCTGCATTTGAGATGACAAAAGTTATGTCATCTGCAACCAGATTTGGTTTAAGTTCCTGCAAGGCACTGGGAAGGTAACTGATGTAGATGAGGAATAGTGGAAGGCCAGGGACTCTGCCCAGTGGAACAACTATGTTGATTGGAATAGCATGTGCAACATTGTCTTTCACAGTCACATGTTTCCACCTACTGCAGGCAAGACTAAATGTAAACAAGAACATGACTATGTTGGGGTCTAATGTATTAAAATTTTCTTCTAAGTCTTTAAAGACACCCACTGGATATTCATTATTTTCTAGGAAGGAATAGACTGAGCCAAGCATTTTAATTACACCAATACCTTGCATAGTACAGTTAATGCGTGTCAAAAAAATACCGTACTATGCAATACCAAACTGATCAAGGTATTATTATAAGGTGTTTTAATGTAATGCAATCCAACAATATGATTAAATGTGCTGGATTGCAAAAAAATATGTAGTCGTTTGCTTAGTATAAATCAATACACATGAAACTCTTGTTCACACTTGTAAATAAAGAGATTACACAAGATAAAAAATAGTAGTACCAAAGATTTTTATCACAGTTGTAAATAAAGAATGTACCATACATATAGTAAAGAAAAAGATAATTTTTATTTTTAAAAATAGTTGAGCAATGTAAGCCATGCATGTCGTAAGAGGCGGCTAAAATGCCGGGAGCAAGGGGCTAGTAACCCCTTCTCCTGTATATGTACATTACTAAAGTTAAAAAGAGAAACTTTTGTTTTTCTTTCAGGGCCACCCTGCTTCAGTGGTGTGGAAACTTTTTTGAGTCGCTCAAATTCCACAGGGTAAATAAGCCGTATGAAGCCTTAAACATACCACGGATAGGTCCTCTGAGTTTATGAACCCACACACCCACCCCAAACAAACACACTCACGAGTTGGCGAAGGTAGTAAAATTGCACATATTAATTGATATATTTACTCTCCTAGGAGAGTAAGATTGTACAGTTAGTAACTAATACAGTGGACCACCGAGTTTCGTAAAAACTTCACTCCTGAAGTCTGCTCAAGTGCCATTACCGAACGAATTTACCCCCTTAAGAAAAAATGTCACGTAGGTTAGTCTATTTCAGACCCCCAAAAATACTTTTCCACAAGCACTTACAATATTATACTTACATAAATGTACGATTTCCGGGGTTTATGAAACTCGGGGGTCCACTGTATTAGGGTTATTGAGGCAACTTTAGATATTAATAAGGTTGCCCTAGGACCTTAACATAGGTAGGTTTAGGCCTTCAATAGGCGAACATTAGGTTATGTTAGCTAAGGAGAACTGGCAGCCCCACACTTGAACTAGGCGGGAGAGAGATGCTAGTTCCTTCTTCTAAGACTAGACACCAACCGATCAACAAGTGCCGTATACAGCTGTGCGGCCAACCCACGTGTCTACCAACATCAGACCTGGGGATATCGGAGGAGACATCTCGAAGTACTGTGGATATCTTCCTCCATCCAGACCCACTACAGTAAGACAATACCTTTCTTTCTCTCAGTATCTGGCCAGTTTTCTGGGGGAAACGTGAGCGAGTTTATCTGTGGGTCTCGAGCAGACGGGCACTATTACATTGGTATGTACCAGCGTCACTTCTTAAGTACAGGTCTGGAAGCTAGTGTCCCATACTGCTTAGATATTGCTTAGAGGATAACCCCATGGAGTTAGGGATTTCTGAGTTTCAGGCAGGACACTAATACCACTTGAATTCTTGCAGAACATAGCACTGTCTGCATGTCATCAATTTGAAGGGGACTAAGGCTTAGGGAGATTGGAAGACTAGGTGACAAATTCTTCTCCATCAAGTAAGTTAACCCCCTTTTAGTCGTGCATATAGGTGGGGAATTCTCGCAGCTGCAGTTATTTGGAAATCTGTCCCATAAGCCACTTGTGAGCCTGAGAGGAGTAATCTCAGAGTGTCGGTGTCAACAGTGCTTGCCAGGAGGGCGGCTTACAAGGAGGCAGTCCCAAAGACAAATTTCCACAAGTGGGATATGGGCGGTTTGTTGAAAGAAGTTCATCCAATGTGAATTCTTTCATGGGCAAAACATTTTCTTCTTGATTTTCCTCTGTGTCTTCATATAAACATTGCTGATCCATTTCCACAAGTGTTGCATCATCAAGAACATCAGAAAGTGAGTCAATGCATTGACGCACATTTTCACAAACCAAAACTTCTAGTTTGAGATGATCTTTCCTAAGCTGCACAATGTTTTCACAGTTTCAATATGAGATTTAAAACTGGCAAAATCATTGGAACAATGCGGTGATGCATTGCGTGACATCATCATTTTCCAAAACAAACACGTTTCATCAACATTAAAAATCTGTTCATCTCTGCAGCCATTTTTCTCTAATTTTTTTAGATCATTAGGAAATCATGCAGCTACCTCATTGTCTGCATTGGCACTCAATGGCACTCTGACTCAGCTACCTCATTGTCTGCATCATCATCTGACTCAATGGAATCCTTTTCTGGCTGCAGGCTTCAATCTATAACATTAAAAGACATTCCATATTATCCATATTAGCAATTCCATGTCTTATTTTTTATCTTTATTCCTTAATTGCACACGTACCGATGCTTCATTCATTTTCTTGTCACATGCTATTTTAGCATACAATGCATCAGCATCATTGAATTTCCTCTTTCCACTCAAATTTGTGTACAAAAGGGGTACCATTACTTCATATAACAGAAAAAATTATGTATACAGATGTACTGTATAAGACTACACAACTTCACTGCTCAGCATCTGGAATGATACTGATGTTCGAATCGTGCTAGTCTAATATTGGTGCGTAATGCAGTTAAACAAAATATATATTATTAAGTTTATTAAATTTATAAACAGTATTATATCAAAATGTTTACTGTTCAAAACCGAACCATGCAAGGCATTAGTGTATAAAATAATTGCCTGAAATGCCTAGGCACGCTAATGGCCTTCTTTGTAATTAATATTTTATATGTAAACCACACATTGTAAGCTTTGCAAAGAAATAAACATTTTCATTTTCATGAAAACCAAACTGGCAATGCTTGAGGATTTCATGTTTAGGAATGAATTCATGGATTCATTTAAACACAGCATTATTTTTTCAAAAATGTTTAATAATAGAAAGTTAGAAATAGGCCTATAATTAAAAATTTCTGTTTGACCACCACTTTTGAAGATAAGGATAACTCTTGAAGGCATAATACATTAGGGAATGTTTTGAAGCTATATCAAGCCAATAGAAAAAATACTATTACTGTATCAAAACTTACTATCAGAGATGAGGACAGCTCCAGACCCCTTGTCTAAAACATCCACCACCTTCAGTTCTGTGTATAAAGTGGCACTTGTTGGCAGGGGTTTGATGTTTTCTATGTACATTTCTCCATGAAGAAGCTGAAATGAAAAATTCTTGGTACTCTTCAACAGAAACTTAACTGCTGTACTTCAGTCTGTAAATGGAAATTATGTAATGTGTACGAAGCTCAGGGTGAATTCAACAGCATCAGGGAAAATTTATATACCGTTTAGCACTGAAAATTCAGATCAATCGAGGCCAGAGTAATTTTTGAACTTATGATCCATCCTGCCTAACCCATTCTAAATTGAAAAGAGAAAATTTCAAGGAATATTTCCTACAATAAGGCATTACATAACAAACCAAAGAATACCACCTTTACCTTTGATATACCTTTGAAGAGTTTCGAGAGTATCTACTCTCTGAGCCCGGCCATGGGCCAGGCTCGTCTGGTGCTTGCCTGGTCAACCAGGCTGTTGCTGCTGGAGGCCCGCTGCCCCACATATCCATCACAGCCTGGTTGATCTGGCACCTGGTGAAGATATTTGTCCAGTTTCCTCTTGAAGGCTTCTACACTGGTTCCAGCCGTGTTTCGGATATCTTCTGGTAAGATGTTGAATAGTCTGGGACCCTGGATGTTAATACAGTGCTCCCGTATTGTCCCCACCGCACCCCTGCTCCTCACTGGGTTTATTTTACACTTTCTCCCATATCTCTCACTCCAGTATGTTGTTATGGCAGTGTGCAGATTTGGGACCAGGCCCTCAAGTACTTTCCATGTATATATTATCATGTATCTCTCTCTCCTCCGCTCCAATGAGTACATGTTCAAGACTTGAAGGCGTTCCCAATAATTTAGATGTTTCAATGGCTCAATGTGAGCCGTAAACGATCTCTGGATTTGTTCCAGCTCTGCTATTTCTCCTGCCCTGAACGGGGCCGTCAGCACTGAGCAGTATTCTAAGTGAGGGAGCACTAGCGATTTGAATAGTGTCACCATCGGCATTATTTCCCTTGTTTTGAAAGTTCTCAATACCCACCCCGTCATCTTCCTGGCTGTTGTGATTTTTGTCTTGTTATGGTCTTTAAACGACAGATCAGCAGACATAATTATTCCCAAGTCCTTTACGTGTTCCTTTCGTTCTATGTGGTGACCCTCTTGCGTTTTGTATATAGTGTTCCTTTTGAGTTCTTCATTTTTCCATACCTAAGCAGCTGAAACTTATCACCATTGAACGTCATGTTGTTCTCCACTGCCCATTGGAAGACCCTGCTTATGTCCTCCTGTAATTTTTCAGTGTCCTCTACCGTAGTGACTTTCATGCTTATTTTAGTGTCATCTGCAAATGATGATACAAAAGTGTGCTGGGTGTTTTTATCTATGTCTGCTATGAGGATGAGAAACAGCAGAGGTGCCAGGACAGTGCCTTGGGGCACTGAGCTTTTGACCTCGCTGATGCTGGATCTTGCCTTGTTCACTACTACTTTTTGTGTTCTTTGTGTTAGGAACTCAAAAATCCATCTGCCTACCTTCCCCGTAATGCCTATGGCCCTCATTTTGTGCGCTATCACTCCATGATCGCATTTGTCAAACGCCTTTGCAAAATCTGTGTAAATCACATCTGCGTTTTGGTCGTCCTCCAATGCCTCCGTAATTCTGTCATAATGGTTCAGCAGCTGTGACAGGCATGATCGACCCGCTCTAAAGCCATGCTGGTTCGGGTTATGTTGGTTGTATCTGAGCACCCCTACAATGACAGTGATTATGTGTGAATGATGGTGAAAGTGTTGAATGATGGTGAAAGTGTGTGAATGATGGTGAAAGTGTTGAATGATGGTGAAAGTGTGTGAATGATGGTGAAAGTGTGTGAATGATGGTGAAAGTGTTGAATGATGGTGAAAGTGTGTGAATGATGGTGAAAGTGTGTGAATGATGGTGAAAGTGTGTGAATGATGGTGAAAGTGTGTGAATGATGGTGAAAGTGTTGAATGATGGTGAAAGTGTGTGAATGATGGTGAAAGTGTTGAATGATGGTGAAAGTGTTTCACCTGCCTTGGTGGGGGATGGCCGAAATGTTAAAAAAAAAATGTACAATGATAGAGTACCAAAACAGACTTGTCGCTTCTCTGAAGCATCCGAGTCCAAATTTTCAAAGCTCGACTGTACAGGTATTTCCTTCGTATAATGTTTCATGTTTTAAACAATGATCTTTCAGAATACTATATTTATTTGTATACAGAAAGCTAAACTCATTCTGAAAATGTACACCTTCTCAAATTAAAACATGAAAAATATTCTAAATATTATGATACAAAAGACTACATCTTCCCTTACTTGTGGAAATAACATACATACAATTGTTTCACAGTAATTTAGCTCAGACACTTTCATCACTATCATCATAGTGTATCTGTGGCATCAACAACAATGTCTACATAATAATACTTCAACATTTTTTTTTTAACATTTCGGCCATCCCCCACCAAGGCAGGTGAAACACTTTCACCATCATTCAACACTTTCACCATCATTCAACACTTTCACCATCATTCACACACTTTCACCATCATTCAACACTTTCACCATCATTCACACACTTTCACCATCATTCACACACTTTCACCATCATTCACACACTTTCACCATCATTCACACACTTTCACCATCATTCAACACTTTCACCATCATTCACACACTTTCACCATCATTCACACACTTTCACCATCATTCAACACTTTCACCATCATTCACACACTTTCACCATCATTCAACACTTTCACCATCATTCACACATAATCACTGTCATTGTAGGGGTGCTCAGATACAACAGTTTAGGTGTCACTCCAAACAGCAAATATCCCAAACCCCTCCTTTAAAGTGCAAGCATTATATTTCCCACCTCCAAGACTCAAGTCTGGCTAACTGGTTTTCCTGAATCTCCTCACAAAATATTACCCTACTCACACTCCAACAGAACACCAGGTCCCAAAAACCATTCCAATCACTCCATTCTTCCCTAGGACAACCATTGCTACTGGCATTTGAGTTGAGTTTTACAACACACATGGCTTATGGAGAAAAGATTCTTATTTCACTTCCCCATAGATATGAGAGGAAAATAATAAGAAAAAGAACTATTAAGAAAAAATCAAAGAAAACTCAGATGAGTGTGTATACATTAACATGTACATGCATGTGTAGTATGATGTAATTGTAAGTAAAAATAGTAAGTAAAAATAACAATATCATGTGTGTTTATGAGACAGAAAAAAGACATCAGCACTCCTACCCTCATGTAAAACAAATACAGGTTTCCATTTTACACTCATTTGGCAGGACAGTAGTACCTCCCTGGGTGGTTGCTGTCTACCAACATGCTACATATTAGAATAAATATATTTATTATTACTTTATTGGTAAATAAAATGCACATCTTTTTCCATCTCTAGCATAAACACTCCATGGGAGACATTGTTGAGGTATTCCCTGATATTTACTTAATGTCTTACTGATAAGATTTAGGTTTCACTTTAAATTCCTAACACAGTGGAACCTCGATTTTCGTATGCCCTAATTGGAGATAATTCTTGGAGAAAATTCTCTATAAAATGTATTTTTTGTTAATATATTTGGGTGTCTGGAACGGAATATAATTGGTTCCGTTCCAGACACCCAAAAAATATTAACAAAAAATACATTTTATAGAGGGCATACGAAAACTGATGTTCTACTGTACAAACTATAATATTCTCACTTTACATGCTTTGCACATCATCCCAATCTTAGCAGATGATACATCAATACCAATGTTAGCTTCAATATCATTTTGTTCTTTTAATATTTTCATGACGCCATAGTAAAATATACTAACGACTGGTAGACAGCAACCACCCAGGGAGGTACTACCGTCCTGCCAAGTGAGTGTAAAACGAAAGCCTGTATTTGTTTTACATGATGGTAAGATTGCTGGTGTCTTTTTTCTGTCTCATAAACATACAAGGCTTCAGGTACATCTTGCTACTTCTACTTAGGTCACACTATACATGCATGTACAAACATATATATTCACACTCCTCTGGGTTTTCTTCTATTTTCTTACTAGTTCTTGTTCTTGTTTATTTCCACTTATCTCCACGGGAAAGTGAAACCGAATTCTTCCTCTGTAAGCCATGTGAGTTGTCAGAAGTGGCTAAAATGCCAGGAGCAAGGGGCTAGTAACCCCTTCTCCTGTATATATTACTAAATTTAAAAAGAGAAACTTTCTTTTTTCTTTTTGGACCACCCTGCCTGGTGGGATACAGACGGTTTGTTGAAAGAAGATAATTTTCTTAACATCAGGTAATTGTAATTGGAAACTATATTAAACTTGTACAAAACATAGTAAATTAACAACACCCATTCTGAGGAATTAGTGCCAATTTCAAGGTCTACCCATGATTTTAACTTGAAGAGGAATTACATCAATGTTTAGAGAATTTAGAACCAAGTAAGACAGTTTGAAGCCCTTCTTGTAAACAACATTTAGTTGAGTTTACTTTAAAAAGCAGAATAACAATAGGTAATTTATGTTTTAAAAATAAAAACATACAGATGTTCATGATGTAAAATGAAGCATGTAGTGATATTACAGTAGATAAGTGCTTGAAGGTTAGACTTAGTTGTACATGAATTATTAAAAAATACTTAGTAGTAGAAAGTATATATAGAATGGTGAAATGTATTTTTTTGTTTAATCACACAGGCCACTTCCCACCCAGGTGGGGTGACCCAAAGAAGAAAGCAAATTCACCATTATTCAAACTGGCTGCCTTGCCAGAAGTGTAAAAACATCACATTCAAATGACTCTCCAAACTGCAACATGCTCACGCATCCTGCTTACCTTTGTAAAATCAACTGACCAGCCAGCAATCTGACTCCAGAGTTCTCCACCCATCATGGTGGCCTGTGATGGCACGATACCAAAGGTTGGTAATGGAGAAAAGTCCTCACTGTTCTCATACAAGAATTGAAGACTATTCTCATCCTCAGTAGACACACCAACTGTAAAATAAGTTGCACTTACTGTATAACAAATGCAACTACCTCTTATGTAATAAAATGTTGTAAATTAACAACATTTGTTTACCTGCGGTTAGTTTCAAGTTTTTCAAATCTCTTCGTCCACCCAGAAGCTGCGCTCTTCAGCCAGGATGTTGCTCCCTCTACACTACACTTAAACAGTCATCACAAGATGTTTTCAGCAATTTAATAAACTACGCTTTCAATAGGTTGCAGTTTTAAAAAAAATTATAAAAAAAACTTGAAGAGAGTTTCCAGTTTTGAACCTTATAAAATTGATACAGCATAACTTATTTTTTTGCCTCAAAGGCCATCTCCCACAGAGGCAAGATGACCCAACGAAGGAACATTCCCATCATTAATTCCCAGCATTACTTCAGATGTAAATTTGTTTTACAGATGTTTCTTGAGAGAGCAACTCATTCTAAGGTGAAAACTACATGTGCTGGTACAAGCTTAAAAATCTATGTTTAATTTAATCTGTGATATACTTCTTTTTTTGATACCTCTATGATAAATTTATAATTTTGTGTAGAAATTAGTACATAATGAGAATGCACTTTTTTTTAACATGCTGGCCATCTCCCACTGAGGCAAGGTGACCCAAAAAAAGAAACATTTTCACCATCATTCACACTATCACTGTCTTGCCAAAGGCGTGTACATACAACAGTATAGATGTCCCTCTAAACAGCAAATATCACAAACCCCTCCTTTGGAGTGAAAGCACTGTACTTCCCACCTCTAGGACTCAAGTCTGGCTAACCAGTTTCCCTGAATCCCTTCACAAAATATTACCCTGCTCACATTCCGACAGCTCATCAAGTCCTAAAAACCATTTATCTTCCCTCACTCCTATCTAACATGTCCACAAATGCCTGCTGTAATTGATTCACATTCATTATATGTATTTTGCCATTTCAGTAGAGGACAATGTGACATGAAGGGTTGCCAGCTCTCTTCACAACAACTATCCTGTAGTCATTCATGATTTATGAGGGATGCATTCCACAAAGGTCATGGATAAAAAACTAGTATGGAATTTGGTGTCCTCTGTAATAAAAATTAGTCATCTAGAATACAAAACATACCTGCCAGTCAAATATCCAAAAGCAAATCACACACCAGGAATCAATCTCAGAAAGAAATAGCACAATAAATAAACCAGTTTACAAGTATGAAGCCCTAGCTCCATGTAATGCCACAAA
>WNWK01013551.1:0-50000 GCA_009830355.1 Cherax destructor
TTTTAGGGCAGAAAAAGGAATTTATAGGCGCATAAAAAGAGGTGAGGTCATCTTATAAATCAGTATACTGACATTAAGAGGACGTTAAAAAGGGAATAAGAAAATCTAAACGGGACTATGAAATTAAAGTTGCTAGGGATTCAAAAACTAACCCAAAAGTTTTTCCAGGTTTATAGAACAAAAGTTAGGGATAAGATAGGTCCCCTTAAAAATAACTTTGGGCATCTTACTGACAAGGAGAATGATATGTGCTCTATTTTTAATAATTATTTTCTCTGGGTTTTTCACACAGGAAGACATTAATAATATCCCAGTAATTAATTTTTACAGAGGCCCAGAAGAAGATAAATTATGTAATATCACAGTCACTAGCGAAATGATTATGAAACAGCTGGACCGACTGAAACAAAATAAATCGCCGGGTCCTGATGAGCTTTTGCAAGGGTTCTTAAGGAATGCAAAATGGAACTCTGTGAACCAATATCTAACTTTTTTAATTTATCTCTTCAAACAGGTGTAGTGTCTGATATGTGGAAGATGGCTAATGTAATTCCTATTTTTATAGCAGGGGACAAGTCACTACCGTCAAACTACCGCCCAATAAGCCTGACCTCAATTGTAGGCAAATTACTAGAGTCAATTATAGCTGATATTATTAGAAGCCATCTAGATAACCATAATTTGATTAATGATACCCAGCATGGATTCACGAGGGGCCGTTCCTGCCATCTAATTTATTAACCTTCTTCAGTAAAGCTTTTGAGGCTGTTGATCACGATAAAGAATTCGATATTGTTTATTTAGACTTTAGTAAGGCTTTTGATAGAGTACCGCACCAGAGACTGTTAAAGAAAGTGGCAGCTCATGGCATTGGGGGAAAAGTGCTGTCATGGATCGAGTCATGGCTCACCAATAGGAAGCAGAGAGTGTGCATAAATGGGGTTAAATCCGAATGGGGACTTGTATCAAGTGGTGTTCCACAGGGATCAGTCTTAGGCCCATTGTTATTTATAATATATATCAATGACCTTGATGAGGGAATTACTAGTGATATGAGCAAATTCGCCGACGACACGAAGATAGGTAGGATAATTGATTCAAACATAGATGTCATAGAACTTCAGGAAGATTTAGACAAACTTAATTCGTGGTCAGAAAAGTGGCAGATGCAGTTCAATGTAGATAAATGCAAGGTTCTGAAGCTCGGGAGTGTCCATAACCCAAGCACTTATAAGTTAAATAACGTAGAACTTAGCCATACAGATTGCGAGAAGGACTTGGGGTTGATGGTAAGCAGCAACCTTAAACCAAGACAGCAATGCCTAGCGTACGTAATAAGGCAAATAGATTACTGGGATTTATATCAAGAAGTGTTAGCAACAGAAGTCCAGAGGTTATATTACAGCTTTATACATCATTAGTAAGGCCTCACCTAGATTACGCAGCTCAGTTCTGGTCTCCATATTACAGAATGGACATAAATTCGTTAGAAAACATTCAGCGTAGAATGACTAAATTAATACATAGCATTAGAAATCTTCCTTACGAAGAAAGATTGAAGACCCTAAAATTACATTCACTTGTAAGACGTAGAATGAGGGGAGACATGATCGAGGTATACAAGTGGAAAATGGGTATTAACAAAGGGGATATAAATAAGGTCTTGAGGATATCTCTCCAAGAGAGAACCCGCAATAATGGATTCAAGTTAGATAAGTTTAGATTTAGAAAGGATATAGGGAAGTATTGGTTTGGAAATAGGGTAGTTGATGAGTGGAACAGTCTGCCTAGTAGGGTTATTGAAGCTAGGACCTTGGGTAGTTTCAAATTTAGGTTGGATAAATTCATGAGTGAGAGGGGTTGGATTTGAGTGGGACTCGCGCATGAGTGGGTAGAATTGTCAAAGCTTATTTCTTGGGTAGCTTTGAAAATTGGGTTGAGCAAATATTCTGTTAGTGGGACGGATTGTGAAGGACCTGCCTAGTATGGGCCAACAGGCCTGCTGCAGTGTTCCTCCTTTCTTATGTTCTTATGTTCTTATGTTTAAGGTTGCTGCTTACCATCACCCCCAAGTCCTTCTCGCAATCTGTATGGCTAAGTTCTACGTTATTTAACTTATAAGTGCTTGGGTTATGGACACTCCCGAGCTTCAGAACCTTGCATTTATCTACATTGAACTGCATCTGCCACTTTTCTGACCACGAATTAAGTTTGTCTAAATCTTCCTGAAGTTCTATGACATCTATGTTTGAATCAATTATCCTACCTATCTTCGTGTCGTCGGCGAATTTGCTCATATCACTAGTAATTCCCTCATCAAGGTCATTGATATATATTATAAATAACAATGGGCCTAAGACTGATCCCTGTGGAACACCACTTGTTACAAGTCCCCATTCGGATTTAACCCCATTTATGCACACTCTCTGCTTCCTATTGGTGAGCCATGACTCGATCCATGACAGCACTTTTCCCCCAATGCCATGAGCTGCCACTTTCTTTAACAGTCTCTGGTGCGGTACTCTATCAAAAGCCTTACTAAAGTCTAAATAAACAATATCGAATTCTTTATCGTGATCAACAGCCTCAAAAGCTTTACTGAAGAAGGTTAATAAATTAGATAGGCAGGAACGGCCCTCGTGAATCCATGCTGGGTATCATTAATCAAATTATGGTTATCTAGATGGCTTCTAATAATATCAGCTATAATTGACTCTAGTAATTTGCCTACAATTGAGGTCAGGCTTATTGGGCGGTAGTTTGACGGTAGTGACTTGTCCCCTGCTTTAAAAATAGGAATTACATTAGCCATCTTCCACATATCAGACACTACACCTGTTTGAAGAGATAAATTAAAAATGTTAGATATTGGTTCACAGAGTTCCATTTTGCATTCCTTAAGAACCCTTGCAAAAGCTCATCAGGACCCGGCGATTTATTTTGTTTCAGTCGGTCCAGCTGTTTCATAATCATTTCGCTAGTGACTGTGATATTACATAATTTATCTTCTTCTGGGCCTCTGTAAAAATTAATTACTGGGATATTATTATGTCTTCCTGTGTGAAAACCGAGAGAAAATAATTATTAAAAATAGAGCACATATCATTCTCCTTGTCAGTAAGATGCCCAAAGTTATTTTTAAGGGGACCTATCTTATCCCTAACTTTTGTTCTATAAACCTGGAAAAAACTTTTGGGTTAGTTTTTGAATCCCTAGCAACTTTAATTTCATAGTCCCGTTTAGCTTTTCTTATTCCCTTTTAACGTCCCTCTTAATGTCAGTATACTGATTTATAAGATGACCCTCACCTCTTTTATGCGCCTATAAATTCCTTTCTTCTGCCCTAAAAGATATTTGAGCCTATTATTCATCCATTTTGGGTCATTTCTACTTGATCTAATTTCTTTATACGGGATAAATGTTCTTTGGGCAGCCTGTATAGTGTTAAGAAAACTGTCATATTGATACCTCTCTTCTTCACCCCAGTCCACAGTTGATAAGTGTTCTCTAAGTCCATTATAATCTGCTAAGCGAAAATCTGGGACCATTACTGAATTATCCCTACTATCATACATCCATTCAATGCTAAAGGTAATTAATTGACTTGTGGTCGCTTGAGCCGAGTTCCTCTGTAATTTCTAAATTATTAACAAGGGTTTCCTTGCTTGCCAGAACCAAGTCAAGTAGGTTATTTCCCCTTGTAGGTTCTGTTACAAACTGCTTCAAAAAGCAATCCTGAACTACTTCTAAAAAGTCGTTAGATTCTAAATTCCCTGTCATGAAATTCCAATCAATCTGACTAAAGTTAAAGTCCCCTAGAATTACTACGTTATCGTGTCTTGTGGCCTTAACAATTTCCTCCCAAAGTAGTCTCCCTTGTTCCCTATCTAAGTTTGGAGGACGGTAAATCACGACTAAAATAAATTTTTCACACCCCTCTGAAAATTCTATCCAGACAGACTCTGTATGTGTTAATTCAGACTTTATACCCGTTTTTATGCAACAATTTAAATGATCACGGACATAGAGTGCCACCCCACCCCTTTCCCGATACTTCTGTCTACTTGGAACAATTTAAAACCCTGAATGTGACATTCGGCAGGCAAGTCCCGATTTTCATATTAAACCATGTCTCAGTTATTGCAAAAACATCAATATTACCCGTACTTGCAACTAATCTCAACTCGTCCATCTTATTCCTAGCACTACGACTATTGGTGTAATATATATTTACAGACCCTCCTTTCTCTTTACCCTTCCTGCTCATCTCTGTTTTTCCACTATACCTATTACTGTCCTTGTCATCTAGTGTCACTAGCTTTCCACTATCCACCTTATTCTGCCTATTACTAGTTCTCCTACAACTTATAATATTACTACACTGGGACTTCTCTGTTTTCCCCCCAAAACCCATACCACTAACTATTTCTAGTTTAAAGCCCTAACAGCTCCCTCCACTGCAGTTGCCAGTGCCCCCACCCCAGACCTGGATAAGTGAACCCCATCCCTGGCATACATGTCATTTCTGCCATAGAAGAGGTCCCAGTTATCAATGAATGTTACTGAATTTTCCTTACAGTATTTGTCCAGCCAGCAATTGACACCAATTGCCCTGGACAGCCATTCATTCCAACTCCTCTCCTTGGCAAAATACCACATATGACAGGGTTCCCACCTTCTTCCTAATTATGTCTATTGCTGACCTAAACCTGCTAGTCAGGTCCTCACTCCTACGTCTGCCAACATCGTTGCCTCCAGCACTGAGACAGATAATAGGATTGCTCCCATTACCTCTCATGATGTCGTCCAGACGGCTAACAATATCCTCCATCCCAGCCCCAGGAAAGCAAACCCTCTGTCTCCTACTCCTATCAATCAAACAGAAAGCCCTATCCATGTACCTAACCTGACTGTCCCCAACAACAACAATGTTTTTACCTTCCTTTGTGTCTTTCGTCGTGACGCTCCCAGAAGTCGACTCACATTCATCGGGTAGCACGGAGAATGGGTTCGATGTTTCCACAACATTCTCCTGGGTCTTCGTTGTTTCTACCTCTCCACCCGTCCTCTTGAGCCTTAACTTTGTCCCATGCGTTTTAGCCACTGTCCAGGTTCCTTTCCTGGCTTGAGGATTCTCAACAGGAGGATTACTACGAATCCTCTTGTTTTCCTCAGTCAGTCGCTGTATCTCAAGCTTAGCTACCCTCAGTTCTTCCTTCAGCTGCTGGTAGAGTAGCTCAAGAGAGGACATCTTCTTCAGATTGACAGAGAGCACACAAGACACGTCTTCACTGAGTTAAGTCAGGTCCACCACTGGAGTTAAGTCAGGTCCACCACTGTTAAGTCAGGTCCACCACTGGAGTTAAGTCAGGTCCACCACTGGAGTTGATGAGACTTCTGTGGGGTGAGCGGGGAGGACGTGACAGGTGAAGATTAGCGCTAGAGAGGAGTGTAGAAGTTGAGCCAGGGCTTAACCCAGCAGCTAAGGCGAAAGTGGGTCAGAGGGGCGAACAGCTCAAGGTACCTGACATAGAATCAAAAGGTTATTTGTAAATAGGGTTAGGAGCAGGTTCATACAAGGAATATAAAAGATTGTGTTGGTTTGTGGGTCTACGAATGTCTTCGTCAAGGAGAGAGGTCCAGTAGTCATGTCGTGTCTCAAGTTTGTCTATCTGTCTGTCACTGAGAGTCTTCCAGTACAGATTCAGCGCAGGGATGTCTAACTGAGCATGGAGAGACTCGCTTGTGGCGAAGTCTTCCCATCTGACATCCAGCACCCAGGGCAGAGCCTTGTTCTGGACACGCTGCAGTTTAAGTAAGTTTGTTTTGGCTGCAAGAGAGAGTAAGTTATCAGCGGACGTATTAGGGATTTATAGAGGTGTAGTTTGGTGCGTTGGGAGGCATGTTGCAGCTTGTAGAGGCTCACAAGGGCCTTGCTAGCTACTGGGAGTATATATAGGCCAGTAGACAGGGACGGGACAAGAGAGGTAGTGTTGGAGGTAGTAGTGGTGGTAATAGTAGTGGTAGTAGTGGTGGTGGTAGTAGTAGTTTTAGTAGTAGTGGTAGAAGCAGGGGTAGAAATAATGGTAGTAGTAATAGTGGTAGAAGTAGTGGTATTAGTAGTGGTAGAAGTAGTAGTAGTAGTAGTGGTAGAAGTAGTGGAGTCAGTCATATGCTAAGAAAGAGGAGCACTACAAGGGAGCTTTGTAAATGGTCCAAGTCGGACCAAAACGTCGTGGTAAGCTCCTCTCTTCTATATGCGGGTTGTATGTGTATTGTTCAGTCACGGTATTGGGCCTCTATGTTCTTTCTCGATAGGGTAATTTATATAATTTTCACGAAACTGGTGATTTTTTCTTTATACAATACATAAATGGTTACAAAAATCTATTACAAACATTAATTACAGTTGGTCACAATCTGAACACTGTCCATCAAAACCAAATTACCAAATTTTACCAAACTCACCACATTTTTTCTGATGACAGATGTGCTGGATGACGTCATTCACACCACATTACGTAAACTGTGACACTGATTTATTACAAAAAAAACAAGACAGTAAAAGGAAGATACACACTCCAATGTGGGCTGGACCTGGCGAGAGTGTGAACACCACCAGTCGACCCCACAGTCTGGCTGCGGATCTTCCTGATATGTTAATATATTCAACTCTTATTTAAACCTTCCAAGTTTTGAGGTTAAATTAATAGTGAACAATATAAGATATTTTTACACTCTATCAGCTCGAATATTTGTGTGTTAGCCTTTAAAAAGACGTTCTTTCTAGCCATTGTTGTTTGGGAATTATTGTAAAGGCATCACAGGGTGTATACCAGCTATCTGCTGAGAAGGGATGGAAATAAATGGTATAATATACCGACACAATGGAAAAATAAACACATAAGCAGTATAATGTGATCCTTTATTGACAACGTTTCGCCCACGCAGTGGGCTTTATCGAGTTACAAACAGATCTACCTGGATGAAAGATACATGAGTATTTATAGGATTTAGTCAGGTGGAGAATGCTGGGTCAGGTGGAGAATGCTGGGTCAGGTGGAGAATGCTGGGTCAGGTGGAGAATGCTGGGTCGGGTGGAGAATGCTGGGTCAGGTGGAGAATGCTGCATGTGGCAGTCTTCAGAGTAGGGTGATGGAGTCTTAAACCTTGGGTAGCTTTAAAAAGAGATTGGACAAGTATATGGGTAGACCTTCTGCAGTGTTACATTTTTAAGTTCTTATGTGGGATAGCGATGAAGAAGTTTCTTGGCAATAGGTTCAGCTATGTTGTTGAAGCAATCCATAATTTGATTAATGATACCCAGCATGGATTCACGAAGGGCCGTTCCTGCCTATCTAATTTATTAACCTTCTTCAGTAAAGCTTTTGAGGCTGTTGATCACGATAAAGAATTCGATATTGTTTATTTAAACTTTAGTAAGGCTTTTGATAGAGTACCGCACCAGAGACTGTTAAAGAAAGTGGCAGCTCATGGCATTGGGGGAAAAGTGCTGTCATGGATCGAGTCAGATTGATTGGAATTTCATGACAGGGAATTTAGAATCTAACGACTTTTTAGAAGTAGTTCATGATTGCTTTTTGAAGCAGTTTGTAACAGAACCTACAAGGGGAAATAACCTACTTGACTTGGTTCTGGCAAGCAAGGAAACCCTTGTTAATAATTTAGAAATTACAGAGGAACTCGGCTCAAGCGACCACAAGTCAATTACCTTTAGCATTGAATGGATGTATGATAGTAGGGATAATTCAGTAATGGTCCCAGATTTTCGCTTAGCAGATTATAATGGACTTAGAGAACACTTATCAACTGTGGACTGGGTGAAGAAGAGAGGTATCAATATGACAGTTTTCTTAACACTATACAGGCTGCCCAAAGAACATTTATCCCGTATAAAGAAATTAGATCAAGTAGAAATGACCCAAAATGGATGAATAATAGGCTCAAATATCTTTTAGGGCAGAAGAAAGGAATTTATAGGCGCCTAAAAAGAGGTGAGGGTCATCTTATAAATCAGTATACTGACATTAAGAGGGACGTTAAAAAGGGAATAAGAAAAGCTAAACGGGACTATGAAATTAAAGTTGCTAGGGATTCAAAACTAACCCAAAAGTTTTTCCAGGTTTATAGAACAAAAGTTAGGGATAAGATAGGTCCCCTTAAAAATAACTTTGGGCATCTTACTGACAAGGAGAATGATATGTGCTCTATTTTTAATAATTATTTTCTCTCGGTTTTCACACAGGAAGACATTATTAATATCCCAGTAATTAATTTTTACAGAGGCCCAGAAGAAGATAAATTATGTAATATCACAGTCACTAGCGAAATGATTATGAAACAGCTGGACCGACTGAAACAAAATAAATCGCCGGGTCCTGATGAGCTTTTTGCAAGGGTTCTTAAGGAATGCAAAATGGAACTCTGTGAACCAATATCTAACATTTTTAATTTATCTCTTCAAACAGGTGTAGTGTCTGATATGTGGAAGATAGCTAATGTAATTCTATTTTTAAAGCAGGGGACAAGTCACTACCGTCTAACTACCGCCCAATAAGCCTGACCTCAATTGTAGGCAAATTACTAGAGTCAATTATAGCTGATATTATTAGAAGCCATCTAGATAACCATAATTTGATTAATGATACCCAGCATGGATTCACGAGGGCCGTTCCTGCCTATCTAATTTATTAACCTTCTTCAGTAAAGCTTTTGAGGCTGTTGATCACGATAAAGAATTCGATATTGTATATTTAGACTTTAGTAAGGCTTTGATAGAGTACCGCACCAGAGACTGTTAAAGAAAGTGGCAGCTCATGGCATTGGGGAAAAGTGCTGTCATGGATCGAGTCATGGCTCACCAATAGGAAGCAGAGAGTGTGCATAAATGGAGTTAAATCCGAATGGGGACTTGTAACAAGTGGTGTTCCACAGGGATCAGTCTTAGGCCCATTGTTATTTATAATATATATCAATGACCTTGATGAGGGAATTACTAGTGATATGAGCAAATTCGCCGACGACACGAAGATAGGTAGGATAATTGATTCAAACATAGATGTCATAGAACTTCAGGAAGATTTAGACAAACTTAATTCGTGGTCAGAAAAGTGGCAGATGCAGTTCAATGTAGATAAATGCAAGGTTCTGAAGCTCGGGAGTGTCCATAACCCAAGCACTTATAAGTTAAATAACGTAGAACTTAGCCATACAGATTGCGAGAAGGACTTGGGGGTGATGGTAGCAGCAACCTTAAACCAAGACAGCAATGCCTAAGCGTACGTAATAAGGCAAATAGATTACTGGGATTTATATCAAGAAGTGTTAGCAACAGAAGTCCAGAGGTTATATTACAGCTTTATACATCATTAGTAAGGCCTCACCTAGATTACGCAGCTCAGTTCTGGTCTCCATATTACAGAATGGACATAAATTCGTTAGAAAACATTCAGCGTAGAATGACTAAATTAATACATAGCATTAGAAATCTTCCTTACGAAGAAAGATTGAAGACCCTAAAATTACATTCACTTGTAAGACGTAGAATGAGGGGAGACATGATCGAGGTATACAAGTGGAAAATGGGTATTAACAAAGGGGATATAAATAAGGTCTTGAGGATATCTCTCCAAGAAGAACCGCAATAATGGATTCAAGTTAGATAAGTTTAGATTTAGAAAGGATATAGGAAAGTATTGGTTTGGAAATAGGGTAGTTGATGAGTGGAACAGTCTGCCTAGTAGGGTTATTGAGCTAGGACCTTGGGTGTTTCAAATTTAGGTTGGATAAATTCATGAGTGAGAGGGGTTGGATTTAGTGGACCTGTGCATGAGTGGGTAGAATTGTCAAAGCTTATTTCTTGGGTAGCTTTGAAAATTGGGTTGAGCAAATATTCTGTTAGTGGGATGGATTGTGAAGGACCTGCCTAGTATGGGCCAACAGGCCTGCTGCAGTGTTCCTCCTTTCTTATGTTTCTTATGTTTCTTATGGCTCACCAATAGGAAGCAGAGAGTGTGCATAAATGGGGTTAAATCCGAATGGGGACTTGTAACAAGTGGTGTTCCACAGGGATCAGTCTTAGGCCCATTGTTATTTATAATATATATCAATGACCTTGATGAGGGAATTACTAGTGATATGAGCAAATTCGCCGACGACACGAAGATAGGTAGGATAATTGATTCAAACATAGATGTCATAGAACTTTTGAGGCTGTTGATCACGATAAAGAATTCGATATTGTTTATTTAGACTTTAGTAAGGCTTTTGATAGAGTACCGCACCAGAGACTGTTAAAGAAAGTGGCAGCTCATGGCATTGGGGGAAAAGTGCTGTCATGGATCGAGTCATGGCTCACCAATAGGAAGCAGAGAGTGTGCATAAATGGGGTTAAACCGAATGGGGACTTGTATCAAGTGGTGTTCCAGGATCAGTCTTAGGCCCATTGTTATTTATAAATATATCAATGACCTTGATGAGGGAATTACTAGTGATATGAGCAAATTCGCCGACGACACGAAGATAGGTAGGATAATTGATTCAAACATAGATGTCATAGAACTTCAGGAAGATTTAGACAAACTTAATTCGTGGTCAGAAAAGTGGCAGATGCAGTTCAATGTAGATAAATGCAAGGTTCTGAAGCTCGGAGTGTCCATAACCCAAGCACTTATAAGTTAAATAACGTAGAACTTAGCCATACAGATTGCGAGAAGGACTTGGGGGTGATGGTAAGCAGCAACCTTAAACCAAGACAGCAATGCCTAAGCGTACGTAATAAGGCAAATAGATTACTGGGATTTATATCAAGAAGTGTTAGCAACAGAAGTCCAGAGGTTATATTACAGCTTTATACATCATTAGTAAGGCCTCACCTAGATTACGCAGCTCAGTTCTGGTCTCCATATTACAGAATGGACATAAATTCGTTAGAAAACATTCAGCGTAGAATGACTAAATTAATACATTGCATTAGAATTCTTCCTTACGAAGAAAGATTGAAGACCCTAAAATTACATTCACTTGTAAGACGTAGAATGAGGGGAGACATGATCGAGGTATACAAGTGGAAAATGGGTATTAACAAAGGAGATATTAATAAAATACTGAGGATATCGAACCAAGTAAGAACCAGAAATAACGGATTTAAATTGGATAAATTTAGATTTAGAAAGGACATAGGCAAGTACTGGTTTTCGAACAGAGTTGTAGATGCGTGGAACAATCTTCCGAGTACTGTGATAGAGGCTAGGACCTTGGGTGGCTTTAAAAAGAGATTGGACAAATATATGAGTGGGAGGGGCTGGGTCTGATTTGTGTCGTGAGTACGGGAATAAATTCTTAGGTAGTGGTGGTTTTGATAAGGACCTGCCTTGTATGGGCCAGTAGGCCTTCTGCAGTGTTCCTCCATTCTTATGTTCTTATGTTCTTATGACTGCAGCAAATTATACGTGGGCGAAACATCCAGACTCCAGAGACCTCCAAACACGTATTTCAGAACACCAGTACGCAGGCAGATCTGACGACTCAAGGAATGCCTGTGTTCAACACTGAAATTCACACAACCATTTAATCAACTACAGAAACGCAAGACTCACAATCTGGCTACAGTTGTTTATTAATTTTGAGGGAGGTATCTCGCCCGGTGAGGGAGGTGTCTCGCCCGGTGAGGGAGGTGTCTCGCCCGGTGAGGGAGGTCTCTCGCCCGGTGAGGGAGGTGTCTCGCCCGGTGAGGGAGGTGTCTCGCCCGGTGAAGAGATCTTGATCCTCTTCCTTATTTAGAATCTGATTTCCTCGTATTCACTATTTGTTGAATACTGTTCATAATAATCTTCCCGGTTAATAAACATTAACCACCACCTCTCGCAAAACAGTTAACACAAATAAACAAAGCACTAATATATTTTTTTATTTACCATGACATTTAAATGAGGGTTAATGAATTGATAAACGGAGCTCAGAGAAATACTCATGGATAATAATAAACGTCTCTCAAAACAACATGTAACAGATTTAAGCTGACCGGGAAAAAAATCCTTGAATTTAACATGTACTTTGATCTAAGCCAGAATGTATGCTGAACACTTTACTCACAAATCACAAAATGATTCTGGTTCACACTTGCATATGTGACTGTGATGCTACAGTAAACAGTGACGATGGTTGAAAAGTTACGGTGACGCACTGTTGGACACAAGTGATGAATTGTGGATGAACCGAAATGAATGGTTGAAAGTTAGTTGTAATGGTGTATGGATGGTGGAAATTTTATGGAAGGGATGGTTGATAGTTGTTGTGATAGATGGTTGATGGTAAACTGAAGTAATTTAATTGCAAGAATTGCCTTCAGCATTCTATGGAGAGGGAGCATGGACACAGGGGTCATCCCACACACACTAAAAACAACAGACATAGCCCCACTCCACAAGGGGGCAGTAAAGCAATTGTAAAGAACTACAGACCGATAGCACTGGCATCCCATATCATAAAAATCTTTGAGAGGGTTCTAAGAAGCAAGATCGCCAACCCAGGTCAACACGGGTTTAGAGCAGGTCGCTCCTGCCTGTCCCAGCTCCTGGACCACTATGACAGGGTCCTGGATGCTGTTGAGAATAAACAAAATACAGAAGTAGTATACACAGACTTTGCAAAAGCTTTCGACAAGTGTGACCATTGAGTAATAGCACACAAAATGCGTGATAAAGGAATAACAGGAAAAGTTGGTAGATGGATCTATAACTTCCTGACAAATAGAACACAAAGAGTAATAGTAAAGTAAAGTTTGAGGCAGCTGCAGTGAGAAGCTCTGTTCCACAAGGCACAGTACTCGCTCCCATCTTATTCTTCATCATATGTGACATAGAAAGAGATGTGTCTTCTTTTGCAGATGACACCCGGATTGCCATGACAGTGACCTCCATCGAAGACACCGCAAAACTCCAAGCGGACATCAATCAAATCTTCAAATGGGTCACTCAAAACAATGTGAAGTTCAACGAGGAGAAATTTCAACTACTCAGATATGGAAAATTTGAGGAAATAAAAAATGTATCAAGGTATACTACAAATTCTAACCAATAGAGCGAAAAAGAAATGTGAAGGATCTCGCCTTTAAACACCACAACAATGTATCTACGTCATCGGCTAGGAAAATGAAAGGATGGATAATGAGAACCTTCAAAACTAGGGACGCCAAGCCCATGATGGCACTCTTCAAATCACTTGTTCTCTATAGGCTGGAATACTGCTGTACACTAACGGCCCCCTTCAAGGCTGGTGACATTGCAGACCTGGAGAGCGTACAAAGAACTTTCACAGCACACATAAGTACGATAAAGCACCTAAATTACTGGGAACGGTTGAAGGTCCTTGATCTGTATTCCCTGGAACACAGGCGAGAAAGATACATTATAATATACACTTGGAAGGTCCTGGAGGATTGGTACCAAACCTGCACACGAAAATCACTCCAAATCAAAGCAAAAGACTCGGCAGGAGATGCAACATTCCCCCGATGAAAAGCAGGGGCGCCACGAGTACACTGAGAGACAACACCATAAGTGTCCGGGGACCAAGACTGTTCAACTGCCTCCCAAGATACATTAGGGGGATTACCAATAGACCCCTGGCTGTCTTCAAGAAGACACTGTACAGGCACCTAAAGTCAGTACTTGACCAACCGGGCTGTGGTTCGTACGTCAGTTTGCGTGCGGCCGGCAGTAACAGCCTGGTTGATCAGACCCTGATTAACCATGAGGCCTGGTCTCAAACCGAGCCGTGGGGGCGTTGACCCCCGAAACCCTCTCCAGGTAAACTCCAGGTAATGTTAATTGTGAGTTGTGGTCACTGACAGTCGATGGAGATATGTTATGAACTATGATAAGTTGAAAATACTGATGGGTGATTGTGAGATGTTATGTGTTATGTGTTGTGGTGTTCCATGTGTGTAGATGAGTTATAGTGAGGGATGGTTGATGATTAGTTGAAATTATGGCTGTTGATGGTTGATATTGGTGATGGATAGTTAATAAATTGCTTGTTTATTCTTTCTGTCCCAATGTGCATATTAAGATGTGCGTTCACATATCTGTGCTTTTCTTTGTGTTTATAATCATTGTTATTTTTTCTGGTGTTTCCTTTCCACTTCCCAATAGTGAAGAAGGTTAGAATCCTTTCCCTGTAAGTCACGTATGTCTTAGAAAACAAACACAAGGTGACCACAGCTTGAGTAGATGTAGTAGACCTGAAATAACACTATGATAATCATACAAGATATTTTCTCAGCTACTCTGCTTAGTGGAACAGTAATGACATGTTGGTTTAAACTGAACATAAAAACAAACATATTTCTTGCACTCGATGGTGCAAGAAATATGTGAAGGACTTATGAGTAACCATACAAGGAAGTTATGAGAGACCTATGAGTAACCATACAAGGAAGTTATGAGGGACCTATGAGTAACCATACAATGAAGTTATGAGGGACCTATGAGTAACCATACAAGGAAGTTATGAGGGACCTATGAGTAACCATACAAGGAAGTTATGAGGGACCTATGAGTAACCATACAAGGAAGTTATGAGGGACCTATGAGTAACCATACAAGGAAGTTATGAGGGACCTATGAGTAACCATACAAGGAAGTTATGAGGACCATGAACCAAAGGAAGTATGAGGACCTAGAGAACCATATAGGAAGCCATGTAGGAGAGACCTCACAGCATAGCTCTAGTACAGATGTAGTAGAGGAGTCCTCTACTGTGGTAGACTCGTCTACAGCCATCACAGCCATAGCCCCTAGTGCAGATATACTAGGGGAGTCTTCTTCCAGGGAAAATGTTGGCCCCATGTCATCAGATGGTGGTGTCTCGGGTTTGGCTGTGGTGGACTGTGGTGCAGATCTAGGATCTGCACACACTAGGTATACATCCAACACAAATTGTACCCAGCCAAAAACAAAATGGTGCAAATACTATGTTTGGGGCATCTGTAAACACGGAATATCAGGGCAAACGAATGTGATATGCAACTTTGAGCATCCCAAAAACTGCCGCGACCTCCTGTATAAAGGAGTGTGTCGTTCTACCTCTGGCAAATTCTTCCACCCTGATTCCACACCCAGCCTTCGTGGAGTGCGGGTGGTGGGTGGAGACCCCTGGTGCACGGTGGTGCCTGCTCAGTCGTTTGACCATGGCGGATGGGTACAGACGTCGTGTTAATACGATTGGGGTGGAGATTCTTCAGGGAGCAGTCTATTCGGCCAATGCAGATATCGTCTTACCAGCTATAATACGAGATACATTGGGAGTGGAGCACTCTGAAGTCTACGGGATAGCCTTAAATGGGGCAAAACGACTGTTCATCAAATTTGCATGTTCATCGGCGTACCAGAGAGTGGTTGATAAGTTTCAAGATCAGCGACTACAGGTGAGGCAAGGATTGGAGGTATGTGTCCGGGATGTCTCTGCATTATTTAAGTGGATAAAGCTTAGAAATGTGCCTTTTGAGGCAGGAGAATGCGACATCAGGCAAGAGTTGCAGAAGTATGGTGTGGTGCACACAGTTACGATTGGCAGATGGTCGTCTGGGTTATATACCGGCACACTAGAAGGAACATATTCTGTAAAGATGTCATTGCGTTCACCGATTCCCTCATATATCCTAATGCAAGATTTCCGGTCGCAGGTATATGTAACATACGTGTCGGTTGTGTGGTGGACCGGGACATGTTGCTGTGGACTGTGTGAGCAGCAGATCAGGGGACAGAAAGAAGCAGAGTATGCAGCGTCGTGCGGAGGAGCAGGAGGGGATGCAGAATGTTGGTGATGAGGGCGATGTGGTTATAGGAGCGCAGGAGGGCGTGGTGCGACGTGCTTGGAGTGAAGAGGTTGATCGAGAGGAGGAGGCACGCGAGGTTCAGGAGCAGCGTCTGCAGGTGGATATGGAAGGAGCGCAGGAGATTACAGTGTGTACGGAGGAGAAGGTGTGTCAGGTGGAGTCGGGCCTGTTGGAGGATTTAAATGCATTTTTGGAAGGTGATACATCACTCCTGTCGGACCGACGGGGTGAGACTCTCGGGGAGCAAGAAGGAGACTCCATAGCAGGTGAGGCGGTGGAGTGTCAGCCGCCAGTGCTTGAGGTGCAAGGCATGGGACTCAGTAGAGAGATCTCGGTGGTGGAGGTGGAGGTGCATAGGGAGGAGGAGGAGATGGAGGTATTAGGTGATAAAGGGGGGGCTAGGAAGCGGGCAGGGGTGGATTCAGATGATGAGGTTTTGACAGCAGGGCAGAGGATTGGCAAGAAGATGTGGTCAGAGGTGGCTCAAGGAAAAGGGCATAAAGGGAAGGATGATGGTTTTGGAAAAATGATGAAGAATGAGGGAAAGTTAAGAGATGGGAGGCCTTATGTCAAGAGTGAAATAAGATCAGCGAAGCAGAAGGGAAAACCACCCGCATATTATTCAGGTGTTTAACGTTCAATGTTAATGGCCTCAGGAATGAGGCCAAACGTGATTGGGTAGCAGTGTCATTGTTGAGATGGGATGTAGATGTGATATTTATCCAGGAACATAATTATAGAAGGGGTAGGGAGATGGTCCTTAAGGGTTATAAGGTGTATGCTAGTGATGCAGGGGCTCTAAAAGGTGGGGTTCTGGTGGGAATCAGGGAGGGTATCCCTTTTCACTTGTCCTCATGGGAAGTGGTAGGTTTTAGAGTAGTGAGGGTAGATGGGGTGTGGGGAGGGTTGCAGGTTAGTTTAGTAGGGGTGTACATGCCTGCGGTAACGAATAGGAGGGTTAAGAATGATTTTGTTAATACTGATTTGATGTATAGTTTGAGGGGTTTAGCAAATGTGGTGATAGTAGGGGAAGATTGGAATAGCGTGATAAGGATTAGGGATGTGGAGCCGAGAGGTGAGGGGAGTGTTTTAGAATCCCTTAGGAATGTTTTGGGGGCAGCGGGTCTGGTAGATGTGGTAGGTAGAGGGAGGGGTATGGCCGAATTCACGTATTTTCGGCATAATTATGCGTCGAGGTTGGATAGGATCTACACGTCTCGGGTAGTGGAAATTAAGAGAGTGCAGTATGTGGATTTTGGGTTTTCGGACCACCGAGGTGTATTGTTTGAAGGGGTATGGGAGGGAGTAGTTCGTGTTTTTAAAGGGTTTTGGAAGCTGAATATAGCTTTGCTGGGTAGAGAGGGGGAGGAGTTTTTTCAGGGGTGGTGGGGGTCTTTGTGGGGGGAGGGGAGGAGGATGCAAGGAAGTGTGGTGAAATGGTGGAATGAGGTAGGTAAGGAAGAAATAAAAAAAGTTTATGGGAGGGTAGGGAGGGAGGACGTGAGGATGAGGTTTGGTTATCAGAAATACCTGGAGGGGTTGTTAGAAGGGTATTTAGGAGGGGCTTGGGATGGTAGGCATGAAGGTGAAGTTCAGGAATTACGAGATAAGTTGAAGGAAATACAGTTAGAACGGTTTCAGGCATTAAGGGTGAGGAGTGGAATGGAGGAGGTATTGTGGGGGAATAAGGTGTCGCGGGTGGTCCTGAGGAATTTTCAGTCGAGGAGGAAACGGATGTTGATAGAGTCGTTGAAGGTGGATAAGGAGGGGGGAGGGTATCAGGTGGGTAGTATACTACGGACGACGGAAGGTATGGTGGGGTATGCGGAAGTTTGGTTCAGAGAAAATTCTGAGGCTCAGGAGGGTTCATTGGAGGTGAAAAAGGGGATATTGAGGGGAATTCATAGTTTTATTGGGGTTGAGGAGAGAAACATGTTTGAGGCGAGGATTACGGAAGAGGAGGTATGGGAGGCGGTGAAATGTTTAAATTTGGGGAAATCTCCAGGAATCGATGGGTTACCAGGAGATTTTTATGTTTCGCATTGGCAGGTTTTGAAGGACGTTTTAGTTCGGCTCATGAATGAATTAAGAAGGGGTGAACAAATGGGGGAGTCGATGCGAACAGGGGTTATAGTGTTGGTGGAGAAGTCAGGGGCAAAGGTGGGCCTACAGGATTATCGCAGCATAGCTTTAATGACAACAGATTATAAAATCTTCGCGAAGGTATTGGCAAATAGGATAAAGTCGGGGCTAAAGAGTTGTTTGCATAGGGGTCAACTGGGGGTGCCGGGGAGGAGTATTAGAACGGGGCATAGGCAGATTAGGCAATTTATAGAGGAGTCGCAAAAGGGAGGGGTTTTGTTAATAGATTGGCAAAGTGCATATGATAGGGTAGATAGGGTTATGTTAAGGGAAATCATGTTAAGGCAGGGGTTTGGGTCGGCAGTGGTGGACTGGGTTAGGACTTTGTATGATGGGGCTTTGATGAAAGTTCAAATAAATGGGAGGTTGAGTAATGGGGTTGGTATGCATAGAGGATTACGGCAAGGTTGTCCACTCTCTCAGATTCTGTTTGCTTTGCTACAGGATCCTTTCTATAGATTGGTAGAGGAACAGTTAAGGGATAGAGTAGAAAGGGTGGGGGAGGTAGATTGCATTCTGGGGTATGTAGATGATACAACGATTTTGGTTACAGAGGAGGGGCAGTTGGAAGGAGTGAATAAGTTAGTGGAATATTTTGGGGAAGCAACAGGGATGAAGGTGAATAGGGGAAAATCGAAATTGTTGGAGGTAGGGGAATGGGTGGGGGACGTTGGGAGTAAGAGAGGGTTGGACTTGGGTGAATAACATAACTATTTGTGGCATTACTTTTTGTGCAGATGCGGTGGAGGCACGTAGGGTAAACTCGCAGATTGTGGTGGATAGGGCGTTAGCTAGAATGAATGGTTGGGGAGTGGGGGAGGCCACTTTATTACAGAGGGCAGTGGCTGTGAATACCTTGGTATATCCTAAGTTATGGTTCAGGGCTGTGGTGTATCCATTAGTAGAGGTAGATGTGAAGCGTTTGTTGAAAAGGGTGTTGGATTTTGTGTGGGGACAGGGAAGACATTGGCTGTGTAGAGAGATAGTAGAATTAGGGGTCCGTAGGGGTGGGGTAGGATTGGTGCCTTTACGGAATAGGTTAAAAGTGTGTTTGTACGGAATGAATACCTGACAAGGGAGGGAACGAGGGAAGCGGGTGGGTTTAGTTATGAGAGAGGTACGAAGGTGGTGGGTTGGAGGGGATGTTTTGCATTGTGAGGCGATGCTGAGAGCGATGTTAATAATGCCAGATCCACATAGGTGTAAGGTGCGAAAGTTAGATCGGATTGGTATGGGTGGTGGGGAGGTGAGGGGTTATGAGGCTTGGCCTCTGTATAATTGGGATTTCATTTGGAAGTGGTTTGGGAAATTAAGGGTACACCCAAAGGTAAGGGATACGAGTTATCGCTTTTATCAGGGCATTTTGGCATCCAGGGAACAGTTACATGTGATGGGGTTGGTTGGGGATGGGATATGTGCCACATGTGGTGGCTTGGAAACAGCATATCATGTAGTGTACTTTTGCGAGGGTTTGTGTTCAGTGAGGGATTGGTTGGGGAAGGTATTGATGTTAGTAGGAGGAGGGAGAATGTCTCCCTTAAGGGCCTTGTGTTTAGATTTGGGTTGTGTGGAGTCAGTTATACTCAGGGGGATTTCGTACATGATTTTAGATTTCATTTTCATTTCATGGGCAGTTAGGGATTTGCGTGGGTACCGTCGGGTCAGCGCTTTGGGAGCAGGTATGTATAGGACCAAGTGTAGGAATAGGGAGGTGTATGGTAGGGATTGGGAGAGGTCCTTTGTGAAGGAATATAGGGACATGTCAATAGGGAGTTTAAGGGAGTTGTAAGGGTAGGGAGGGGGGTAGATCTTAGACGGTGATGTGGGAGGGGGGTTTAGACTTAGGGGGGTGGGGGTGTTTTAGGTGAAGATTTCCTATGTTATATGATCAGGGGGTTGGGTGTTAGATTGAGTATGGTCAGGTGGGAAGGTAAAGTGTGTGGTTTTCCCTTCTGGCTGGGTGGTAGCCTGGGGATGGATCTGAGCTTAATAGGAGGTAGGATTGATCAGTCCAAACAACAAAAAATATATATTATTACTTTATTTTATTAGTGCATTTAGAATGATGGTGGCGAGCAGATATGGGGCTCATGAGGCCTATGACGATCGGGTATGTCACCTGAGATGCACAATACATAGGGTTTATGTGTTGTACCTATGGACGATTTGCTTGAATGATCAAAATATGTTGTACGAAGGTTACAGGCCAAGCTGGAAGTATCTGTAGTTTTTTTTTTATTTGACTTTCATATATAATGATATATATATGGTTAGGGTTATGTTTTCAGGTCTTTGTGGGGCCTGGTTTTATAAGCACTGATGAAGCATGTATGGTTTGCCAAAAACACTTATTTGTATGGTGTTTAGTAATCATGATGTTGTGTATGTAGGGATATTATGTAATGTGTACTGTAGGGGAAATACTGGAGGGGTGTATGGAGGGGGGGGATTTTCAGAACAAGATGTATTCTGTTTCAATATTAGTTTGTGTGGTAATTAATGCCACAGACATTTATGGTTTTTTAGGATAATGTAATGATGATTTGGGATTGGTTAGGGGTTTTTGGGGATTTGGAAAGTAGGATATAATTTTGTGTTTTTGTGATATTCTGGCTTCATTAAGTCAAAGATTAGTATCACCTATGTAATTAGCAGTATGGCGTGCAGGTTGTGTAAGGAAAATATTGTATAGTGTCATGAGGCGGACTGGGATTAAGGTATTGATAATGGTATTGTAATATATGTCTGTAAGATATGTATTGATAATAGTTTATGTATCTGTAATGGTTTAAATAAAATATAAAAAAAAAAATTCTTCCACCCTGAGATGTGTCATTCTTCAGTCCTTGAAAAACAATGTTACAATACCAATTGCTCCGCATACCACCTAAAAGGAACCAGGAGGCACACACCCCATACAACAAACCATAGTAGTTATGGTAGTTATGAAAACCCCACCCAAAGTGATTTTTTAGTGGTAAGAAACGAAGAATTAAAATGGAAAGAGGTAACCAAAATAGTCCACCACCTTGGAGCCTTGTTAGGCTGGAGGCACAGCCAGTGGCCCCTCCGGACTCACAACTACTGATGCCAACAATGAAATCCCCCCCAACAAACATGCAACACAACCTCATTTATATTTGCTAATGTACAGAGCCTTAAGCCATCCACCAACAACAAAATTCCTTTCATTAGTGGACTTCTAGGGGAGTCAAATGCAGTGTTTGCAGCCTTCACAGAGACCCACGCAAAAGATTACTTTGACAATGAAATATGGATACCTGGGTACAACCTTTTCAGATGCGACAAAAAGGACAGGCAACAAAGGGGTGTTGGCCTGTATGTCAAAGTGTCGCTCATTTGCACAGAGATACTGAACACCACAAATGATGTAGTTGAAGTTCTGACAATAAAAATCGAGAACCAAAACTTGTATATAAGCCACCAGATGCAACTTCCCAACAGTTCAAAGAACAACTATGAAAAATTGACTCCTGTCTGGATAACCTTCCAGCCTCCAGGTAAACTCCAGGCCCCATCCCCAAACATCTTGCTGCTTGGTGACTTCAATCTTAGACATACAAAAGGGAAGAATATAGCAAATAATGTTGTAGCAGAAATAATCCCTGGAGGCAGCTCAGATGAAAAGTCACACACACATGAGCTGCTGAATTTCTGCAACAAACACACCCTAAGTCAGCAGATAGTGGAGCCAACGAGACTGGAGAACACACTAGACCTTATCTTCACAAATAATGAGGAAGTGGTAAGAAACATAACAATATAAAAAACAACAAATTCTGATCACAATCTGGTAAACTATGCCCTAAATGAAACATGTTGGGAAGATATCTTAAATTACATGGACCCTAACCAGTGCCTTGAAAAGATCAACCTCCTGGTAGCTGAAGTATGTTCAAGGCATATTCCTCTACGAAAAAAGAAGAGAAGAAGTAAACAGGAGAGAGAGAGATGCTCCCTATACAGGAGAAGACGAAGAATCACTGAGCTTCTCAAGAATGCCGGACTAGCTGATTCACGGAAGGAAGTGCTAACCAGGGAAGTGGAAAATATTGAGCTAAAATTAAAGGACTCATACAGGATCCAGGAGAGTCAATAGGAGCTAAAAACGATTAGTGAAATTGAAAGAAATTCGAAATATTTCTTTTCATATGCCAAAAACAAGGCAAAAACCTACCTTCCTATCACTCAAACTTTCCTAAGACATAAAAATTTGTTAGCCTCATTGTGGACAAAAATTTTGCTATAGAGAATTGCTTGAGTTAGGCCTACATGGCAATGGTGCTTTCTGTCGAATAAGAAGAATGATTTTTTTTTCTGTTTTTGCCATAAATATCCGAGAATATATATGAACACAACGATAAAATATATAAAATTGATTTTAATTAATATTAAATTTTTTTTAAAATTGCCTATATATATATATATATATATATATATATATATATATATATATATATATATATATATATATATATATATATATATATATATTATATATATATATATATTATATATATATATATATATTATATATATATATATATATATATTATATATATATATATATATATATATATATATATATATATATATATATATATATATATATATTATATATATATATATATATATATATATATATATATATATATATATATATATATATATACGATAATTTAGCTAAAAAAATGTTAGATTATGTTAGGTGAGGTTTCTGAGATAGGTAGGCCTACCTTTCAAGAAAAATTAACTCGCATCTCCACAAAATCAATTTATTTACCTATAAAGCATTCCTTGCTAACCAAACTAATTTGAGCTTTATAAGGCAAGGTTTAGTGCAGCTTTTTACCATTAAAATCTCTAATAATTGAAATATATTGTGAGTGTTGCAACTCGGCCTCCGCAGAAACATTGGCTTTAACTATCAAAACCACACAGCTTTATCATAGTTATGAGTCACTTTAATAAGCTTTACTTGTTCCAGGAAGAATGTTAAGAAAACCTTCGTCTTGTATGATTCATTACAAACACATCTGGCAGCACCTAGCAGCACCTAGCAGCACCTAGCAGCACCTAGCACCTCCTAGCACCACCTAGCAGCACCTAGCAGCACCTAGCACCACCTAGCACCTCCTAGCGCCACCTAGCACCACCTAGCACCACCTAGCACCACCTAGCAGCAGAGTCAGTTATTCATACCAGACTGCTACACACACACATTATAATTGATTATAACTTAGGTTTTCTTTTTATATATATAAAACGTAAATAGAGGTAGACCTGAGATCAATTTGCATGAAATATCAACAAATAAAAAAAAATAATTAGGCTGAGTCACAGAGAGAAAAAAAAATATATATATTAGTGTTAACGCTTCAGGTTCGAACCTATGAACTCCTACAAGGGAGACGCGATTGTGTATATGTGTACCCGGCAATATGTCGGGCACTAGAATTATGCAAAGTTTTCCATAAATATTAATGTTATGTGTATCTATGTCTTCTTTATTCTCCCCCTCTCTACCTCCCTCCCTCCCTTTCTACCCCTCCATTTCCTCGATAATTCAGTCCCTCCATCCTCCCTTTTTGCATGTCTTAGTTACACTAAACAACAACATGTATTTAATTAATAAACACAGGTGAGATATAACAGGTAGTGGGTGATGGTGGCGGGGGGGTAATGGTGGATACCCACACCCACATAACCCCCTCCCCCCCACTCTCCCCACTGACGGCCGGCGCCATCTTTAAATATCACCTGTGATTATAATTCTTCTTGCTCTTGTGAATATATGGAGGTTATTTTATGGTTATAGGCTCATTGTTTAGTTTTTAAACATAGACAGATATTTTAAGTTTCGTTTTTATTATAGTAGGTCTAATATTTCTATAGTATACGAGAAAAGAAGGAATTCTTCAGGGGTACTTTTAGAGGTGTAACTTAAAATCTGGTGATGCTTAAACATGAGAGAAACTGTTGCTGTTGCTGTGTGGCAGCAGCAGTAGCAGCTGTTGCTGTTGCACAAACGAGTAAACAGCAGTGTGCAGCTGTTGCTGCTGTTGTAGCAGCAGCTGGCGTTAGCTGCTGCTGCCAATTGCTGCTGTTGTTAGCAGCAGCCGCTGCTGCGTTGCCAGCAGCAGCGTTGCCTGCTGTTGTTGCTGCAGCAGCAGCTGCTGCTGCTGTTGCTGCTGCTTGCTACAGCAGCTGTTGCTGCTGCTGCCGGCAGCGCCGCTGCTGCCGTAGGAACAGCAGCGCAGCTGCTGGTTGCTGGCAGCAGTATGCTGCTGCTGCTGTTGCGGTGGCTAGCCAATGCATGCTGCTGCTGCTGCTGCTGAGCAAGCAGCTGCTGCTGTTGCTGCTGCTGCCGTGCTGCTGGCAGCGTTGCTGCTGCTGTTGTTGTTGTTGCGCGTTGCCGCTGCTGCTGCTGCGCAGCGTTGTTGCTGCTTGCTGTTGCTGTTGTTGTTGTTGCTAAGTTGCTGCTGCTGCTGCTTGTTGAGCAGCAGCGTGCTGCTGTTGCTGTTGTTGGCAGCGTTGCTGTTGTTGCTGCTGCTGCTGTTGTTGTTGTTGCAGCTGCTGCTGGTTGTTGCTTGGCAGTGCTGCTGCTGCTGCTGTTTGCAGTGCGTTGTTGCTGGCGCGTTGCTGTTGCGCATGTGCTGCTGAGCAGCTGTTGTTGCTGCTTGCTGTTGTGTTGCTGCGCTGCTGCTGCTTGCTGTTGTTGTGCAGCGCGTGCGCTGTTAGCAGCTAGGTTGTGCTGTGTTTTACAGCAGCCATAGTTGTTGTTGCTGCTGCTGCTGGTTGCTGCTGCTGTTGCCAGTTGCTGTTGTTTGGCAGCTGCTGTTGTGATGCTGTTGCTGCTGCTGCTGCTGTTGGCGTGTCTGCTGTTGTTAGCAGCTTGGGTTTAAAAATTGCTGCTGTTGTTGCCGGTTGCCGCTGTTGCTGTTTTTGCCAAGTTGAGCAAAGACCCAGGTTGCCAGCGTTGTTGTTGTTGCTGTGCTGTTGCCGTTTCTGCTGCTGTTGTTGCTGTTGCTAGCAGCTGACAGCAACAGCGCGCTGCTGTTGCTGGCAGCTGCTGGGAGCGTGCTGTTGGCAGCGGTTAGCAGCTACGTTGTTTCTGTTGCCCGACCACCTTTTTGTTGCTGTTATTTCCGAAGGACGCTGTTGCTGCCGGCAGCGAAAGAGTAGCTGTTGTTGGCTGGGCGGTTGCTGGGGTTTCCCGCAGCGTTGCCGCTGCTGTTGTTGTTGCTGCTGTTGTTGCGCAGCTGTTGCTGTTGCTGTTGCTGGGCAGCAGTTGACCGCTGTTTGCCGCTGCTGTGTTGCTGTTGCTGCTAAGGTGTTGGTTTTTGTTGCCAGAATGCACAGCAGCGGGCCTGTTAAGCCAGCAGTTTTGTTGCTGCTGGCGCCAAGCCCCAGCGTTGTGCAGCAGTTGTTGCTGGTTTCCGCTGCTGTTGTTGCTGTTGTTGCTGCTGTTGTTGGCTGGTTATGTTGTTGCCAGCTGCTGCTGCTGCTGCTAGCAGCAGCTGTTGTTGCTGGCGGCTAAGAAGAAGAGCAGTTGTTGCTGCGCTGTTGTTGTTGCTGGTTACAGTTGCAGCAGCAGTTGGCAGGCTTGCAGCAGCAGTGTTGACAGCAGCTGCAGCTGCTGCAAGTTGGCAGCTGCTGTTGTTGCTGTTGTTGCCAGCAGCTAACAGCACCCAGCAGCTGCTGCTAAGCTACAGCAGCGTTGCTGCTGCTGCTGCTATGTTGCTGTTGCAGCAGCACAGGTGTTAAGTTGTTGTTGCTGCTGTTGCTGGGTTGTTGTTGCTGGCAGCAGCAGTTGCTGTTGTTGCCAGCAAGCGTTGAGTGTTGTTGTTGCCAAACTGTTGCTGCTGGGTTATGAGCACAAACAAGCTGCTGCTGCTATTGCAGCAGCAGCGTTGCTGCTGTTATGTTGCCATGTTGTTGCTGCCAAGCCAGTTGTTGGGCAGCAGCCAAGCCATGTGTTGCCGTTGCTGTTGCTGCTGTTGCTGCTGGCTGTTGCTGTTGCTGGCGTTATGTTGCTTGTTGTTGCTGTTGTTGCTGTTGGGCTGTTGCTGTTGTTGTTGCTGAGCAGGGTTGCTGCCGGGTTGTTGTTGCTGCTGTTGTTGCTGTTGGTTGTTACAGCAGTTGTTATTGTTAAGCAAAATGCTGCTGCTGTTGGGAGTGTTGCTATGTTAAGTTGTTGTTGTTACAAACAAGCTTGTTGCTACAGAAGAAAGACCCAAAGAGCAGCAGCAGCAGTTGTTGCTGTTGTTATTGCTGAGTAGCAGTTGGCAGCTGCTGCTGCTGTTGTTGCTATAACAGCCAAACTGCTGCTGTTAGCAGAAGAGCAGCAGCTGCTGCTGGTTGTTGCTGTTGCTGTTGTTGCTGTTGTTATACAGCAGTGTTATGTTGTTGTTGCTGCTGCAGCTGCTGTTGCTGGTTAAGCAGCAGCTATACAGTTGGAGCAGCTACAGTAGTTGCTGCTGCTGCTGGGTTGGGTTAAGCAGCAGCTGGCTGACCAACTGTTGCTGCTGCTGCTGGGCTGCTGCAGCCAAACAGCAGCTGTTATAGTTGTTGTTACAGCAGCCGTTGCTTGCCATGCCATTGCAGAAGTTGTTCGCTGTTTGCTTGTTGTTACGACAAGGCCAGCTGCTGCAGCTAGCAGCAGTTGCTGCTGTTGCTGCTGCCGCTGCTGTTGCTGGCAGCTAGCATTAGCTGCCGCTGTTGCTGCTGCTGTTAAACAGCGTTGTTGCTGCTGTTGCTGCTGCGCTGTTGTTGCTGCTGCTGTTGTTGCCATAGCTGCTGCTAGCCGCTGCCAAGGTTGCTGCTGCTGTTGCTGCTGCTGTTGTTGCTGCTGTTGCTGCTTGCTATCCAGCGGTTGTTGCTGCCGCCGCTGCTGCTGTTGCGTTACTGTTAAGGTGCCGTTGGCAGCAGCAGGAGTTGTTGTTGCTGCTGCTGCTGCTGTTGCCGCTGTTGCCAAGCAGCTGTTGTTAGTCCAAGCGGCTGCTGCTGACAAACGTTGTTGCTGTTGCTATAGCAGCTGTTGTTGTTGTTGCTGTTGAGCAGCTGCTGTTGTTGCTGGCTGTTGTTGTTAACCGAGAGCGTTACAGGGCCATATGTTGTTGCTGGTTGTTGTTGCTGCAGCAGCATGAGCAGCAGCAAGCAGCAGTTAAGTTGCTGTTGCTGCTGCCAAGCAGCAGCGCGAAACAGCAGCTGTTGGCGCAGCAGCAGCATATGAAGAAAGGCAGTACACCACTGTTAAGAGATCAACTGTTGCTGTTGTTAGCAGCAGCGGTTATGTTGCTGTTGTTGCTGTTGCTTGGGTACAGCAGCTGCTGTTGTTACAGGCAGCTGCTTAGAAGCAGCAGCAGCGTTGTTGTTGGCATATTGCTGCTGCTGCTGTTGTTGCGCCTGTTAAGAGCAAAGGTTGCTGCTGCTGCTGCTGCTGCTGCTGGCAGCAGCAGGCAGACAGCCATAAAGGCCACATTGCCAGGTTGTTGTTGTTGCAGCTGCTGGCAGCTGCTGCTGTTGGCAGGCTGCTGCTGCTGCGCGTTGCTGCTGCTTGTATGTTGCTGTTGTTGCTGCTGCTGCTGCTGCTGCTGTTGTTTAAGCAGCAGGCAGCCACAGCAGCTGTTGTTACAGCCACAGAAGAGCCAGGTTGCTGCTGCTGTTGTTATGATATGATCAGCAGCAACAGCAGTAGCAGCAGCAGCAGCAGTAGCAGCAGTAGCATCAGTAGCAGCAGCAGCTGTAGCAGCAGTAGCAGCAGTAGCAGCAGCAGCAGCAGGAGAGAGTTGGCTTATTAACAGATGAGAAGTTAGAAGGAGCCACTAGTAACAACAGCAACAACAAGAGGCAGCAGTTGCAAATATTAATGTAACTGATTTAAGAACATATGATCAGTCAGTCTTACCTAGATAAGTATGAGAATTCCGGGAGTGGAGTGGGTGACTTACAAGACTTACGATAATAACAAGGATACCCAAACCCTCCTCACTACCTCCCTCCTTACCTCTTTCCCAACCTTCCTACTTACAAGAATAACAAGGATACCCAAGCCCTACTATCCACCTCCCTCTTTACCTCTCTTTTTGCATTTTTTTCTTTAAGAATACGATGCCTGCTTCCTCCCTCTCCAAATTCCTAACTTCCTACCTACAAGATTTACAAAACTCCCATCCTCCTCCGTCCACACCTCCCTCCTTACATCTCTCTCCCTACCTTCGTATTTACTAGAATAACAAGGTTCCTGCAAGCCTCCCCTGTACCTCCCTCCCTACCTCGCTACCAACCTTCCTACTTATAAGAATTACAAAGATACGTACCACAAACCTCCGCCCTTCCTCCCACCCTACCTTCCTATCCCCCTCTTTACTTCTCTTCCTACACTCCCATTTACAAGAATAACAAGGATACTGCCGGACTCCTCTCTGCCTTAAGGTAGGGACTACCTTAATACCTACGTCCCTCCCTCCCTAAATTCCTACCTTCCTACATACAAGAATTTCAACAATTCTCCCACCTTGCTCCCTCCTCCCTACCTACCTCTTTTCTTCCCTCTTTCCCTACCTTCCTTCTAACAAAAATTACAATTATATTTAAGCCACCTCCATGGCTTCCAATCTACCTACCTTCTTCCCTCTTTAAACTGTTACCTTACTACCTAAAACAATTGTAACAATACTCCTATTCTTTTCCCTCCCTCCTTACCTCTCCCCCTATCCTTATAAGAATAACATGAATACAAGAATAACAAGAATCCCCCGTCCCTCCGTCCTTAGATTCCTGTCTTCCTATTTACAAGAACTGCAAAAATACTCCTATCCTCCTCGTTTCCTACATCTCCTTACCTTCCTATCTCCTTATCTTCCTACTTTAACATCTCCTTACCTTCCTATCTCCTTATCTTCCTACTTTAAGAATTACAAAGATATCCCAAGCCTCCTACCTACTTATCCACGTACATAGCTACCTCCCTATATTACTACCTTTCTACCTACAAGTATTGTAAAAATACTCATATCCTCCTGTCTACCTACATCCTTCCTTACCTCTCTCCCTAACTTCCTTATCACAAGAATTAAAATTATATTCAAGCCTCCTCCTTACCTTCCTACCGACCAACCTTCCTCTTTAAATTGCTACCTTCCTACCTTCAAGATTAGATTTTGCCACCGAAGTGGCACCCCATATCCATCCTGTGGACGGTAGCGCAAAAGCATATGGATACACAAAAGGCCTAGGCACTAGGCCTCAAAAGGGTTAACAATTATACATTTGGATTTATATCTACATTTCACTTATCTGTTACAAGCAAATTTAGGAAATTTGCGTAGTATAACTGGTATCTTATTTTCATTAATAAGATATCTTGACATGTCACATAGGTTATTATACTGTCTATCTCTATATTCCTCAATAAGTGCACAATTAAGCACATAGTGTTCAAGACAGTGACCATCAAGAATTGCAACGAATGTCCTTTCCTATCTACCTACCTCCCTCTCTACCATCCAACCCATCTAGTTATCTCCCTCCCTCTCTCCCTACCTTCCTTCCTCCCTCCCTGTCTCACTTCCTCCCTCCCTCCCTCTCTCCCTACCTTCCTCCCTCCTTCCCTGTCTCACTTCCTCCCTCCCTCCCTCTCTCCCTACCTTCCTAACTATCAGTCAAACTTTCCTAACACAAAAATCTGTTAGCCTCATTGAGGACAAAAATTTTGCCATAAAGAATTGCATGAGTTAGTCCTACATGGCAATGGTGTTTTCTGTCGAATAAGAAGAGTGATTTTTTTTCTATTTTTTCATAAATTTTCGAAAATTAAAATGAACAAAGAGACAAAATATATATAATTGATTTTAATTATTATTAAACATATTTAAACAGACCTACAAATATATATAGGAGAGTTTAGCTTAAAAAATATGTTAGATTATGCTAAGTTAGGTTTCTAAGATAGGTAGGCCTACCTTTCAAGAAAAACTAATTCGCATCTTCCTAGAATCAATTTATTTAGCTGTAAAACATTCCTTGCTAACCAAACTAATTTGAGCTTAATAAGGCAAGGTTTACTGCAGCTTTTTATCATTAAAATCTCTAACAATTGAACTATATTGTGAGTGTTCCAACACGGCCTCCGCAGAAACATTGGCTTTAACTATTACAAAAATCTGTAACAAACATTAATTATAGCTGTTCACACTTGAGCTCAATCCATCAAAACAAAAAAACAAATTTTACCAAACTCACCATATTTTTTTCAGATGACAGATGTATTGGATGACATCATTTAGACGACATCCCGTAAACTGTGACATTGATTCATTAAAAAAATCTGTAAAAGGAAGACACGCTCTCCATTGGGCTGGACCTGTCAGGAGTAACAACAACACCAGTCCACCCCACAGTCTGGCTGCTGATCTTCCTGATATATTAGTATATCAACACTTATTTAAACCACCTTCCAAGTTCTGAGGATAAATTCATAAGGAAAAGCATAATATATTTTTACATTTAAAGTCCAGTTGTTTTACAAACACTGTATCAGCTTGAACATTTGTGTATGTGCCTTTAAACAGATGTTCTTTCTATCCATTACTGTTTGGGCATCACAAGGTGTATACAGAAGGTGTATACAGAGGGGATACCTACATTCTAGCTACCTTTGTAACTGTCTAGACCAGTGATTCCCAAAGTGGGTGGTACCTCCCCCTCCCTGGGGGCGGTGGAAAGATTTTTTACTCATTTGTGTTGACAAAAATTCATGAATATTTAATAGGAAGAAGAAGAAGAGTTTAGGCTACTACTAGAATTAATACTGTTATCATTACTACTAGTACTACCATCATCATTACTTCTACTATCATTTATATTACTACCATTATCATTACTACTACTATTATCATTACTACTACTACTACAAATGTTATCAGTCTATCTGGTCATATCCACCGGGAATCGCATTGCTTCCCAACGATTTCTAAACAAAAATCCTCTCCAAATCTTGCATCATTATGTTTAGTTAATTATTTTGTAGAGGAAACTGTCATAACTGGTGACACCTTACAGACAGTCACTCAGGTGTTACATAACTGGTGACACCTTACAGACAGTCACTCAGGTGTTACATAACTGGTGACACCTTACAGACAGTCACTCAGGTGTTACATAACTGGTGACACCTTACTGACAGTCACTCAGGTGTTACATAACTGGTGACAACTTACTGACAGTCACTCAGGTGTTACATAACTGGTGACACCTTACTGACAGTCACTCAGGTGTTACATAACTGGTGACACCTTACTGACAGTCACTCAGGTGTTACATAACTGGTGACACCTTACTGACAGTCACTCAGGTGTTACATAACTGGTGACACCTTACTGACAGTCACTCTATCCAAGTGTGGTACTTTGACAATGTTGGCCTTGAACATAAAAGTAAGGCCACCCACATCCACCCTGTGTTGAAGGCTCTGCTGAAATGACAGATCTATCCAGGATGGTCCAGGCGAGAGATGTGACGTCTTGCTCTGTTCTCTCTCTCTCTCTCTCTTACTCACTCTTTCTCTTTCTTCCCCTGTCATCCTTTTATCCTTCTCTCTTGAGTCAGTTCACAACAACACAAGAGGGACAGCAGCCTCACAAACAACACAAGAGGGGCAGCAACCTCACAAACAACACAAGAGGGCAGCAGCCTCCCAAACAACACAAGAGGGGCAGCAACCTCACAAACAACACAAGAGGGCAGCAGCCTCCCAAACAACACAAGAGGGGCAGCAACCTCACAAACAACACAAGAGGAGCAGCAGCCTCACAAACAGCACAAGAGGGGCAGCAGCCTCACAAACAACACAAGAGGGGCAGCAGCCTCACAAACAACACAAGAGGGGCAGCAACCTCACAAACAACACAAGAGGGGCAGCAGCCTCACAAACAACACAAGAGGAGCAGCAGCCTCACAAACAGCACAAGAGGGGCAGCAGCCTCACAAACAACACAAGAGGGGCAGCTACCTCACAAACAACACAAGAGGAGCATCAGCCTCACAAACAACACAAGAGGGGCAGCAACGTCACAAACAACACAAGAGGGGCAGTAAACACACAAACAACACAAGAGGGGCAGCAACCTCACAAACAACACAAGAGGGGCAGCAGCCTCACAAACAACACAAGAGGGGCAGCAACCTCACAAACAACACAAGAGGTTCAGCAGCCTCACAAACAACACAAGAGGGGCAGCAACCTCACAAACAAGAGAGGAGCAGCCTCACAAACAACACAAGAGGGGCAGCAGCTTTACAAACAACACAAGAGGGGAAGCAGTCTCACAAACAACACAAGAGGGGCAGCAACCTCACAAACAACACAAGAGGGGCAGCAGCCTCACAAATAACACAAGAGGGGCAGCAACCTCACAAACAACACAAGAGGGGAAGCAACCTCACAAACAAGAGAGGAGCAGCCTCACAAACAACACAAGAGGTGCAGCAGCCTTACAAACAACACAAGAGGGGCAGCAGCCTCACAAACAACACAAGAGGGGCAGCAACCTCAGAAACAACACAAGAGGGGCAGCAGCCTTACAAACAACACAAGAGGGGCAGCAGCCTCACAAACAACACAAGAGGGGCAGCAGCCTCACAAACAACACAAGAGGGGCAGCAACCTCACAAACAACACAAGAGGGGCAGCAGCCTCAGAAACAAAACAAGAGGGGCAGCAGCCTCAGAAACAACACAAGAGGGGCAGCAGCCTCACAAACAACACAAGAGGGGCAGCAACCTCACAAACAAGAGAGGAGCAGCCTCTCAAACAACACATGAGGGGCAGCAGCTTTACAAACAACACAAGAGGGGCAGCAGCCTCACAAACAACACAAGAGGGGCAGCAACCTCATAAACAACACAAGAGGGTTCTTTCAGACTAATCCAAAAGGGTTCTTTTGACTAATCCAAAAGGGTTCTTTCAGACTAATCCAAAAGGGTTCTTTCGACTAATCCAAAAGGGTTCTTTCAGACTAATCCAAAAGGGTTCTTTCAAGTGTACAGGACGAAGGTGAGGGAAAAGGTAGGACCTCTGAAAATTGGGAATGGACAGCTGACGGATAACGAACTGGAAATGTGTTCTCTATTTAATGACTATTTTTTGTCAGTCTTTACACAAGAAGACGTAAATGAGATTCCAGAAATTAACAATTATTCAGTTCCTGAAGAATTCAAATTAACTAATATTACTGTCACGAGGGATATGGTTATCAAACAGATAGATAAACTGAAGCAAAATAAGTCCCCAGGACCCGACGAGTTGTTTTCCAGGGTACTTAAAGAATGCAAGATGGAACTTAGTCAGCCATTAACGAATGTGTTTAACACGTCCATCCTAACTGGTGTTGTGCCAGAGATGTGGAAGATAGCTAATGTAGTTCCTATATTCAAATCAGGGGATAAGTCCAGTCCATCAAATTACCGTCCAATAAGCCTCACGTCTATAGTAGGCAAATTATTAGAATCAATTATAGCTGATATTATCAGAAGTCACCTTGAAGAACATAATTTGATTAATGAATCTCAGCATGGGTTTACGAGAGGTCGTTCCTGCCTGACAAATTTACTGACGTTTTTCAATAAAACATTTGAGGCAGTAGACAGTGATAAAGAATATGATATAGTTTACTTGGATTTCAGTAAGGCCTTCGATAGAGTACCTCATAAGAGACTCTTAAGAAAGGTGGCAGCTCATGGTATAGGAGGTAAAGTTCTAGCATGGATAGAGGCATGGCTTACCAATAGAAAGCAGAGAGTTTCCATTAATGGGGTCAAATCTGAATGGGATTTGTCACCAGTGGCGTTCCACAAGGATCAGTTTTGGGCCCATTGTTGTTCATAATTTACATAAATGACCTTGATGAAGGAATTGCAAGTGACATGAGTAAATTTGCTGATGATACAAAAATAGGCCGTATAATTCATTCTGAGGAGGATACCAATGAACTCCAGGAGGATTTGGATAAATTAATGTCTTGGTCTGAAAAGTGGCAGATGAAGTTCAATGTGGATAAGTGTAAGGTGCTAGTCGTTGGTAATGAAAATATCCCTCGAATTTATAAACTAGGTGAAGTTGAGCTTGATCATACAGAATGTGAAAAGACTTGGGAGTCATGGTAAGCAGAAATCTAAAGCCAAGACAACAGTGCCTAAGTGTGCGCAATAAGGCTAACAGATTACTAGGATTTATTTCAAGAAGTATAAGCAACAGAAGTCCAAAAGTTATTTTACAGCTCTATACATCACTAGTGAGACCTCATTTGGATTATGCAGCTCAGTTTTGGTCTCCTTACTACAGGATGGATATAGATTCATTGGAGAACATACAAAGAAGAATGACTAAAATGATTTACAGTATAAGAAATCTCCGTATGAAGATAGACTTAGAGCATTGAATCTCCACTCTCTGGAGAGACGTAGAATGAGGAGATATCATCGAGGTGTACAAGTGGATGATGGGCATAAACAAAGGAGATATTAATAAAATACTGAGGATATCGAACCAAGTAAGAACCAGAAATAACGGATTTAAATTGGATAAATTTAGATTTAGAAAGGACATAGGCAAGTACTGGTTTTCGAACAGAGTTGTAGATGCGTGGAACAATCTTCCGAGTAGGGTGATAGAGGCTAGGACCTTGGGTGGCTTTAAAAAGAGATTGGACAAATATATGAGTGGGAGGGGCTGGGTTTGATTAGTGTCGTGAGTACAGGAGTAAATTCTTAGGTAGTGGTGGTTTTGATAAGGACCTGCCTTGTATGGGCCAGTAGGCCTTCTGCAGTGTTCCTCCATTCTTATGTTCTTATGTTCTTAAGAGGGGCAGCAGCCTCATAAACAACACAAGAGGGGCAGCAGCCTCACAAAAAACACAAGAGGGGCAGCAGCCTCACAAAAACACAAGAGGGGCAGCAGCCTCACAAACAACACAAGAGGGGCAGCAGCCTTACAAACAACACAAAAGGGACAGCAGCCTCACAAACAACACAAGAGGGGCAGCAGCCTCACAAACAACACAAGAGGGGCAACAGCCTCACAAACAACACAAGAGGGGCAGCAACCTCACAAACAAGAGAGGAGCAGCCTCACAAACAACACAAGAGGGGCAGCAGCTTTACAAACAACACAAGAGGGGCAGCAGCCTCACAAACAACACAAGAGGGGCAGCAGCCTCACAAAAACACAAGAGGGGCAGCAGCCTCACAAACAACACAAGAGGGGCAGCAGCCTAACAAAGAACACAAGAGGGGCAGCAGCCTCACAAACGACACAAGAGAGGGGCAGCAGCCTCACAAACAACACAAGAGGGGCAGCAGCCTCACAAACAACACAAGAGGGGCAGCAACCTCTCAAACAACACAAGAGGGGCAGCCTCACAAACAACACAAGAGGGGCAGCAACCTCTCAAACAACACAAGAGGGGCAGCCTCACAAACAACACAAGAGGGGCAGCAACCTCTCAAACAACACAAAAGGGGCCACAGCCTCACAAACAACACAAGAGGAGCAGCAGCCTCACAAACAACACAAGAGGAGCAGCAGCCTCACAAACAGCACAAGAGGGGCCACAGCCTCACAAACAAAATTACATATAAATAAAGCAGCCAATAAACCATTCTTAAATCCCAAACTCGTTAAATCAAAAGAAATAATACGAACGAAAAGCACTCATTGCATTCATTGCTTCTAATTAACGAAAGATTAACGACCGATTAACGAATGATTAACTGTTAAAAATATAAACTAAAAACTAACTTAAGAATAACAAAGAAAAATTAGAAATTAGTGAATGTTTAAAGTATAACTAACTAAGAATTCATGTATAATTAACTAAGAATTATGTAGGATTAACGAAAAGATTAACGGATGATGAACATCTGATTATGTATCCCTACTCACCTCTTTTGAATCCCTTCCAGAATCCTATGAACCTCTCCACTCCTTTGTTTTGCCCACGTTCTATGAATCCTTTCCCGTCGTTAGTATTCCCCTATCCTTGGTATATCTAACTCCGTTCTATATATTCCTGGGCCTTGGTATTCCTTCCCGTCCGTAGTATCCCTACTCCGTCCATTGTACCCTTACCTTCGTTTTACGTTTCTCTCCCCTGTTCTGTTGATCCCTCCCCCGTCTTTGGTATCCCCTGGCATCCACCACTACTATTTCTTCTACTACTACCTCCATTACCTACCTACCTATATTACTACTACTTCTTCTCATTTTCTTGTTCCCGTCCCTTTTCCCGCTCGCCTATATAAACTGGCTTCGTCACTCTTGTCTTTCCCCACAAGTTGGTCAACCTCCAAAGAATCTGAGTCGTTCTGGCACTCTGGCGGCTGCCTGAGTGCCAGGAATGACTCAGATGGAGTTGAAAGAGTCACTGTGCCTTTGTCATAGGGCTGTCCCTGCCATAGGGAGGTAAACGGTACATCACTTGTACCAACTCTGACACTCCTTCAGGAGTCACTGCCGTGTCACCACATGAAGAAGACTTGGGCCAGGACCTGTTCTGGCAAACCTACATCAATATGAACTCTTTTCCATTAGTGTGACTTTGTAAATGGTCCAAGTCAGACCGAAACGTCGTGGTAAGCTCCTCCTCTCATCTATGTGTGGGTTATTTGTGTATTGTTTCAGTCACGGTATTGTGCCTTTTTGTTGTTTACTTCCTCTTTCACACTTTGTAACATGCAAAGAGTACGTGACCTTTATTCTGCGCATGTACACACCTCATAAAGGCTACCTCCCGACCAGCGAACCAGATACTAAGGGTCTGACGATCGGGGCCCCATCTCAGATAAGTATCTAGGTTCAGCCAATCATAATGTGGATCTGGCACTTGTGAAGGTGACGTGGTTACCACGCACGTTGTCACCATTGTCATTTTTTCATTCTGCTGGTTGAGGCATGGTGGTCTCTCTGTCTCTTGGCTGCTGTATTACCTTGACTTATCGTGTCGTAAACATATATTCCCAATTCTTGTATATAGTGTACATAGTTGTATAAATCTATATATACTTGGTGAAGGAAAATACATTTCAAAGTTTTCTTCTGTGTTTATTTGGTTCCAAGCTCTCTTTTACGACCAGGTTAACAAGTTCCCTTTTACGACCAGGTTAACAAGCTCCCTTTTACGACCAGGTTAACAAGCTCCCTTTTACGACCAGGTTAACAAGCTCCCTTTTACGACCAGGTTAATAAGCTCCCTTTTACGACCAGGTTAACAAGCTCCCTTTTACGACCAGGTTAATAAGCTCCCTTTTACGACCAGGTTAACAAGCTCCCTTTTACGACCAGGTTAACAAGCCCCCTTTTACGACCAGGTTAACAAGCTCCCTTTTACGACCAGGTTAGCAAGCTCCCTTTTACGACCAGGTTAACAAGCTCCCTTTTACGACCAGGTTAACAAGCCTTGAGAACCTGAGTCTGTAATACTCTTCCTCTTTCAAACACACTACTTCCCCTTTTATTCACACTACTTCCTCTTTTATTCACACTACTTCCTCTTTCATATGCACTCTTCCTCTTTCATACACACTGCTTTCTCTTTTATACACACTACTTCCCTACACAGTGGGAGGATCTCCTCTCGTTGGTGTTATGTCTGGAGGAGTTGAAGATGAAGAACCAAAAGCCACAATACAATGATTGGAATAATACACAAATAAGCCTCACATAGGAGAGAGAAAAGCTAATGACAAAATTTGGGTCCGTCTTGGAGCATTTACAAGTCACACTGACAGAAGAGAGCGAGTGAGCGAGTATGTACAGGCGAGGGGGACTGCGACGGGAGAAAGAGAAGAGGAAAGAGAAGAAGTGGAAGTGGTAATGATGGTGGTGGTAGTAGTAGTAGAAGTAGAAAGGGGAGTGAAGGGTGGTAATAACAGTAGAAAAGGTAGAAGCAGATTTAGTAGTAAAGGAGTGGTAGTAGTAGTAGAAGTGGGGTCAGTCTAATGACGAGAAAATGGAGCACTGTAGGAGAGGTAAGGACGTACAAGAGGCAGGACGAAAATCACAGGGGAAGGACAGAACACACTAGGCAGAAAAATGGAGAAAAGAGCCGCTCTTTTTCTGATAGACTTAAAGAGCACAAAAAAAGTGTTAGAGTCACCGACTCCAATAATGCTCTTTTCTGTCATGTTAGAGATCACAGTCATCCCATTGACTGGTCCTCTGCCAAACCTGTCTATCCTACTTCTAACCTTCACAACCGTCGTCTTGTTGAAGCATACTTTATACACAACTTTCCTAGTATGAATCTTAACCCTGGCGTTGTCTCTGTAAATGCCTTCATTGTGAAATGCTCCAAACTTCATAACACTCGTGACTTGACATGATTCTTTCTTCTCTCTCACCTCTTCTCCTTTCATCTTTTTCACATTTCTTTCTTTGTTTTCCATTTTTTCTTCCTAGTGTGTTCTGTCCTTCAGTTTCCCCATCCACTGTGTTTTTTGCCGTACCCCTTTTGGGTCCTTAGCTCTCTCTTAGTTTTGGGTCCTTAGCTCTCTCTTCTTACCCACTTCCCTTAGGTCAGCGTTTTAGCCACCCTTGAAGCATTGGCCCCACTTCTACTACTGCTACTACCATTCCTTTACTATTATTTCTGCTTCTACCTTTTCTACTCCTATTACTACTACTATTATCTCTATTCACTCCTCTTTCTATCCCACTTCTACTTCCACCACCATCATTACCACTTCCACTACTTCTCTTTTTCCTGTCACTGTCCTCCTCGCCTGTATATACTGGCTCACTCTGCTATACCTGGAGTATACCTGGAGAGAGTTCCAGGGGTCAACGCTATGTGTGGGTTATTTGTGTATGAGCTCAAGATGTTATATGTCCGGCCTCTACAGTCTCTAATGTAGTGATGAGAATAGTGAAGTTTAGAAAATACTTGTTCGATGAAGGAACATTCTTCCTCAAGGAAGTCACTGCTACAGATTCGGAGGCACGAAGGAAGAAGCTTTGATTACGCCACTTTTAGTTTTGGTGTTGTGGTGGAGAAGATCCTGCTGGTTGGTCGGGTTTCGCTAGACTTTAAAACGAAGCTTTTACAACATAGCTGAACCTCTTGCCAGGAAACTTCTTCAACGTTGTCCTAAATAGCAACAAACCTACTGGCCCATGCTAGGCAGGTTTTTGTCAAATCCAACCTCTTCTCAACAGTCAACTCCAACATTCTCCCCCTGACCCTTCACGTCACTATGATCACTATACTCACGTACTGTGTTCAGGTAGATCTGTGTGTGGCTTGGTAAAGCCCACTATGTGGGCGAAACGTTGTCAATAATCACTCTATTGCATGTGTGTCTACATTTTCATCGTGTTGGTACTGTAATGTAACATAATATTACATAATAAAACTGATAAAATAAAACATAACATAATACAGCAAAACATAACAACCCTCCCTACCAAGAAAAAAAAACATAATAAAAGAACGTTGTAAGCTTGGTGGCTAAGTTGGATCACCAGGTCAAGTTGGATCACCAGGTCAAGTTGTGTCACCAGGTCAAGTTGGATCACCAGGTCAAGTTGTGGCACCAGGTCAAGTTGGATCACCAGGTCAAGTCTCCCTCGAATACTTCTAACTTATATTTTTATTGTCATTCAGGCTGATGTTATTTGCGTATAATTATTCATACACAAACAACTCACAATAATTTTGATATATACTGTTACTACTATGAGATATATGGCCACAATGTGGCGTAAATTAAGAGTTTGTGGCTACTGTCAACCTCAGAATTAATTCTGGATTACCAGACCCAGTCACCTGGAGGTTCGTCGTTACGGTTCACTCACCCACTTACTCTATGAACAGTTCCTGAAGGAATAAACGCATAAACGTAAGTTTATACTGTGTGCAGCAAACTTGTCACTATAGTAAAATCGTTGGGATCAGTTCCATAACTAACGAATAACTCTTAGACAACGATGAGTGATGTCACTGAGTCTTAGATAACGATGAGTGATGTCACTATGAGTCCTAGAAAGTGCTGTGTGAGTCCTAGATAATGAAGTGTGATGTCATTGAGTTTTAGACAATGTCACGCGAATCTTAGACAAGGATGTGATGTTACTATGGGTCTTACACGAGGATGTGTGATGTCACTGTGAGTCTTAGATGTTGTGATGTTACTATGGGTCTTACACGAGGATGTGTGATGTCACTTATGTTTGAACAAACAACACACCAAAGCTTCACGTATAGGTCAGGTGTCACTCAGTGATAAAGCTCTGTAAACATAAGTTATTAATTATATTATAATAATCTCATATTTCTACTGTTACAGACCTTGCTGACATTATCCACATACTGTATAGAAACACATACTATATAGAACTCCTAGGTACCTACTTACTGCTAGGTGAACAGGAGCAGTGAAATAATAATATACATATATTATATAATTATACTTTTTATTATTATTATTATTATTATTATTATTATTATTATTAGTAGTAGTAGTAGTAGTAGTAGTAGTGCATTAGCTTTGAAGCTTTCCCCAGGTCCATGTGTACAGGAGTCCATCTGTGTCCCCTCAGATATTCTCCCTTCTCCACTTCCTATCCTACACTCCCGTATTCTCCCGCTCAGCTCAGGTCATGTGTCCAAGAGTCCATCAGTGTCCCCTCAGATATCATACACTATCCTACCTTCCCCAGGTCCATGTGTCTAGGAGTCCATCTGTGTCCCTTCAGATATTCTCACTTCTCCACTTCCTATCCTACACTATCCTACCTTCACCAGGTTCATGTGTCCAGGAATCCATCTGTCCATGTGTCCAGAGTCCATCTGTGTCCCTCAGATATTCTCCCTTCTCCACTTCCTATCCTACACTATCCTACCTTCCCCAGGTACATGTGTCTAGGAGTCCATCTGTGTCCCCTCAGATATTCTTCCTTCTCCACTTCCTATCCTACCTTCCCCAGGTTCATGTGTCCAGAGTCCATCTGTGTCCCCTCAGATATTCTCACTTCTCCACTTCCTATCCTACACTATCCTACCTTCCCCAGGTACATGTGTCTAGGAGTCCATCTGTGTCCCCTCAGATATTCTCACTTCTCCACTTCCTATCCTACACTCAGTATTCTCAGTATTCCCCGGATGTCTTCCCTTTCCCTGAAGTTCTGAAATTCTTCGATATTTTTAATGCCTCACCCCCCGAGGTCAGCAAGTCCACCCCAGGTCCGTGGTTCCAGGTATACACCCTTCACCACTTCCCTGAGGTCAGCAAGTCCACCCAGGTCCGTGGTTCAGGTATACCCTTCACCACTTCCGAGGTCAGCAAGTCCACCCCAGGTCCGTGGTTCCAGGTATACACCCTTCACCACTTCCCTGAGGTCAGCAGTCCCCACCCCAGGTCCGTGGTTCCAGGTATACACCCTTCACCACTTCCCTGAGGTCAGCAGTCCCACCCCAGGTTCGTGGTTCCAGGTATACACCTTCACCACTTCCCTGAGGTCAGCAGTCCACCTCAGGTCCGTGGTTCAGGCAGCACCCTTCACCACTTCCCTGAGGTCAGCAGTCCCACCCCAGGTTGTGGCTCCAGGTATACACTCACCACTTCCCCTGAGGTCAGGTTTAGCCACCCTTGAGTCACATGTCCATATATGATATTACTACACAAGTGTATTAATATCGTATACGAAAGGTAGATGTTATTACAGAGGAGGACACGCAGAAAATCTGCGCCTAATAACATCCACCTGGACAGACGAACGTCGACTACCTGAGACAAGAGAGATCTCTATCCCAGTTAGCCCACCAAGGAGTGACCACTCAATGATAATTTGGAACATATATTTATATTTAATACTGTACCTATGTCAATTATTACCTTGTTCAATTATTTAGTTGTGTAAATGTATTTGTGAACGTTTTTATGTGCGTAGATTAGTGTCGGTGTGTGAACCTTTGTGTTCTCTGCATGTCAACTGTAATTAATTGTTATTAGTTACCTTTTTCTTGTTATGAATATTTTTATTTTCATGGTATAAAGGTTCACATGCGTACTTTCTACACTCAATTCTGTATTTCCACATACACATCCTACACACATACATCACACATACAGAAGCACGAATAAAGCAACACACACATAACCTCTGTATCAAACATTCATATACATTATTCAGCAAGCATATCAATCCTCTACTTTCAATATTACTAGTATGTAAAGACTAATACACACGCACCCACACCTCAAACTTCTACCTCTATTCTACACACACACATGTACATATAAATATGTAAATCACGTGTGGAAACACTGATACTCTTCAGGGCCAGTGAGGGTCACCACACCTTCAGGAGCCAGTGACGGGTCACCACACACCTTCAAGAGACAGTGACAGAGTCACAATCTGGAAAAGACTCGTGTCAGCAGACACCAACTGTAAGTTAATCAACTTGTCAAAGATCAACAAAAGATTAATTATATTAATTGAGCTCCATCACACTAAACTTTAAGACTCACACAGTATCTGTTAAGACGCACACTAGTATCTGTTAAGACTCACACAAAATATCTGTTAAGACTCACACAAGTTCTGTTAAGACTCACTAGTATCTGTTAAGACTCCACAAGTATCGTTAAGACTCCACAAAACTCTTAAGACTCACACAAGTATCTGTTAAGACTCACAAAACTCTTAAGACTCACACAAAATATCTGTTAAGACTCACACAAGTATCTGTTAAGACTCACATATATCTTTCAAGATACACAGTATCTGTTAAGACTCACACAAGTATCTGTTAAGACTCACACAAGTATCTGTTAAGGCCCCACACAAGTATCTGGGTGTACAACTCACTAGCACACTACACTGAGTTCACACAGTGAGTGTATATCGTCTCATCAAAGACTTCACACAATACAGTGTAAAATACAACAATCAAAGACTACGTCTTATAACACTAACATAGTCTACAGTGTTGAACAAATTCATTCACATTTTAGACTGCAGAAACACCCCCGCCCCCACACTGCAGAAGCAACCCTGCCCTCACACTGCAGAAGCAACCCTCGCCCTCACACTGCAGCAACCCTCGCCCCCACACTGCAAGGGAACCCCCCTCTTTTCAGCAGCCTCGCCCTCACTGCAGAAGCAACCCCGCCCCCACACTGCAGGAGCAACCCCCACCCTCACACTGCAGAAGCAACCCCCGCCCTCACACTGCAAAAAGCAACCCTCACCCTCACCCCTGGAAGCAACCCCCCCTCACACTGCATAAGCACACTCGCCCTCACACTGCAGAAGCAACCCCCGCCCTCACTGCAGAAGCACCCCCGCCCTCACACTGAAAACCTCGACCTCCCCACTGCAGAAGCAACCCTCGCCCCCCCTGCAGAAGCAACCCTCCCCCCACACTGCAGAAGCAACCCTCGCTCGGGAAACACCCTCCCCTCTCTAATTGTAACTGATTCTCTGTCATCCATAAATGTCTCAACTCATCATTTTTTTGCATGCTTGTCAGAAGCCAGACACAGGTATGGTAGGGTTGTGGATAGTAGAGTCCAAAAGTGACATGCTGTGGGTTCCATCTCACATTGGTCTTCAGATGCATGATAGAACTGATAAATTGGCTAAGTTTTATGCTTTCAAAGAGGGGGTAGATTACAATCTTGGCTTGTCAGTTAGCAGTTTGAGAACAATAATCGAAAAAAACTTCAACTGAATTTTATTGACTTAAGACTCAGGGAGATTGACACCAGTCAGTCCATTTTTCATCATTCTATCATGCAGGAGGAGCCACTGTCTATGGTGCATCCAACAAAAAAAGCAGACTCTTGGGGTGTCACCCCCTGCCTCCGGCTGGGTTATAAGATCTTTGGGAGGTTAAATCACCACCACCAGATGTAGACCAAAAAAAAATGTAAACTTTGCCAGTTGGGTTATTGTCCCCCCCTGGGCATTATGTACTGGGTCGAAAAATTAATGTTTAGAGACAACTCACTCAGAAATATTCAAGATATGTCAAAGTATTTTATCCACAGTGGTATATTACAGACCATTCTGGAAAAATACCCTGACTTTCCCGAAAATAAAGATTGCCACGTGTGTGTGTGTGTGTGTGTGTGTGTGTGTGTGTATATGTGTGTGTATGTGTAATTTGTTAATGATTGTAACTATATATGATGTGATTACGATTCATTACCTTTGTAACTTGTCATGATTGTAACCAGCTCTACCTGGAGCTCATTACCTTTGTAACTTGTCATAATTGTGACCAGATCTAGTTCATTACCGCTGTAACTTGTTCAGCTATCAAAACTTTGGAGTCCAGTCAATGGACCAATTATGTACTTCTGTAATCTTTTGACTACCGCCCACAGGATGGGTATGGGGTGCATAATAAAGATATTAAACTAACTAACTGACTACCTGTTGTTAGATTTTCAACAGAGAATAATTTATTGAGGAATTCAGCCGGACTTGAATCCTGGAGGTTTGATGTCAAAACGCTTCTGTCAAACCATTCTGAAAATACCCTGACTTTGCTCACTGTAAATAAAGCATTACCAAGTGTATTCTCACCCTCAATTGTGGTTGCAGGGGCGATACTCAGCTCCTGGCCCCGCCCTTTCACTGTCCGCTACTGGGTCCCTTCTCTCCCTGCTCCATGAGCTTTATCAAACCTCGTCTTAAAACCATGTATGGTTCTGCCCACACGTCACTTGTTAGACTATTCACTTCCTGACAACTCTATGACTGAAGAAATACTTTCCTAACATCCCTTTGACTCAGGAGTCTTCAACTTTAAATGTGACCCTCTGTTTCTGTGTCCCTTCTGGAAACATCTTGTCTCTGTCCACCTTTATATATATTCCTCAGTATTTTATATGTCGTTATTATGTCTCTAACCCTCCTGTCCTCTAGTGTCAGGCCGATTTCCTTAACCTTCTTCGTAGGACAACTCTTAGCTCTGGGACTAGTCTTGTTTGCAAACCTTGCACTTTCTCAATTTCTTGACGTGCTTGACCAGGTGTGGGTTCCAAACTGGTGCTGCATACTCCAGATGGGCCTGAATATGGTGTACAGAGTCTTGAACGATTCCTTAGTGAGGTATTGAACGCTATTCTTAGGTTTGGTTAGCGCCCTGATGTGCAGCATACGGTGTGTGTGTGTGTGTGTGTGTGTTGTTTGTGTGTGTGTGTGTGTGTGTGTGTGTGTGTGTGTGTGTGTGTGTGTGTGTGTGTGTGTGTGTGTGTGTGTGTGTGTGTCGTGTGTGTGTGACCCAATTAATATTTGCTCTAATCACTCATTACAGTTGTGACCGGTGGACGTGTTAATTGCTCATTACTTTGTAATTTGTTCATGATTGTAACCATGGCACGTGTGGATGATTCATTACCTTGCAACTTGGTCATGATTGTGACCAGATCTTACCTGGAGTTCATTACCTTTGTACCTTGTTCATTATCAAAACTTTGGGACCCAGTCCCTGGACCCATTATGTACCTCTGTAATCCTTGACTACCTCCCACAGGATGGGATGAGGTGCAAATAAAGATATTAAACAACTCCAAGACAGTGATTGAATGAAGCATAAAGTGTTTCCTTTTCGTCACACTACTCGGTGAGAAATGTCTGTATAATAGGATAGTGAAAGGTGGGCGTATTCTAGAAAATATATATGTGTGAGCAGCTCTCAGCTATTTTTACATGACTGGTTATCTGGCTACAGTCACACAAAACACCCAGAACTAGTGTGAGCAGCTCTCAGCTATTTTACATGACTGGTTATCTGGCTACAGTCACACAAACACCCAGAACTAGTGAGCAGATCTCAGCTATTTTACATGACTGGTTATCTGGCTACAGTCACACAAAACACCCAGAACTAGGTGAGCAGCTCTCAGCTATTTTACATGACTGGTTATCTGCACAGTCACACAAACACCCAGAACTAGTGTGAGCAGCTCTCAGCTATTTTACATGACTGGTTATCTGGCTACAGTTACACAAAACACCCAGAACTAGTGTGAGCAGCTCTCAGCTTTTTTATGACTGGTTATCTGGCTACAGTCACACAAAACACCAGAACTAGTGTGAGCAGCTCTCAGCTATTTTACATGACTGGTTATCTGGCTACAGTCACAAAAACAACCAGAACGTGTGAGCAGCTCCAGCTATTTTACATGACTGGTTATCTGGCTACAGTCACACAAAACACCAGAACTCACCACGTGGAGGTGGCTGCCCTTAGAGTCCCTTTTTTTTTTTTTTTTTTTTAGTAAGAATACATCAAAATAACAAAACAGAATAAAGAAACTTAAACTCATAACGTAAAATATGATAAATATTCTTATGATATTCAACCTTCTTGACGTTTGCTTCTTAACTAACATGGCAGGGTCCTCTGAGGTACTTCGTTAATTGGGTGATTCCCAGTTTAGCCGCTTTCTTACGGAGACGAGAAAGATCTCTTCTACCCTAGAGTTTCAGAGCCTTGTCAGATCTCATGGATCTTAGATCTCACTTTAGAGATCTGCTGATCCTCATCCAGCATCTTAAAAGATAATCTGTGACATAGAAAGTCAAGTTCTTCCCTTGAAGTCCTGATGTTCAGGAGGGTCAGGTGTATTGGCTTCTGAGATACATATTTTGGCAAATGTACGTGAGGAAGACTAGGAGTGAGAGACTTCACGAGGAGCCTCAAGAATCACCTCGTAGTCCAAAGTGGCTGACTTGAGGTCCTTTCCCCTGGGAACCTTACGTAGTTTTGGTAATTCCTTCTGCGACTTTAGTCTTGACAATGTCGTAAAGGTTAAGCTTTACTTTTCCAAATGTTTTTCTGCCAGAGGCAAGTTCGACAGAGAGGTCATCACCCTGACGGACCTTGCTTACGTCAACGCCCTTCTGCTGCAGATCGTCCCACTCTTGAATGCCATACCTCCATTCAGGGAAAGATAAAACTTGCCATGATGGATAAATTTTTCCACCCTGGACATGTCTAGTGGGTAGTGGGAAGCAGCTGAACAATCGACGACGATACGAGAACTTCATCTTATGGGGAAGATCTTGTTCTCCCCAAACTTCTGTCTCTATACGTGAAGTTTACACGCACAGCCATTTTGTTCCCATATAAACTCGAAGCTTAACACAAGGACTGGCTGACTAAGGCTCAGTAGTCACTAGGCGAATAATCTCTTGGCAAACTAAAATTTTCTTTATGTTTAATTACTTTTTAAATTTTACTAATTTGGGTTAAAATAGTAATATTTGAAATAATAGTGATGTTGGAATAATATGAAGAGTATTTGTCTGTAATTGTCTTGAGCTTATAAGGATAGTGATGATAGTATTAATTGGCTTTGATAGTGAAGACGCTAATTATAGTGGTAGTGAGGGTGTTAGTGATACTGAGGTTTTTTTGGTAGGGATAGTGTTAATTTTTATGATAGTGATGTTTGTGGTAGAGATAGTGTTTGGATAATAGTGATGTTTGTGATGATAGTGATAATGTTAATGTTTGTGATAGTGATAGTGTTAATGTTTGTGATAGTGAAGTTTTTGTGGTGGTAGATATGGTATTAATGTTTGGGATAGTGATGTTTGTTATGGTGATGGAGTTTATGTTTGTGGTAGTGATGTTTATTGTGGTGGTATTGATGATGTTAATGTTTGTGGTGGTGATGGTGTTAATATTTGTGATAGTGATTTTTTGTGTTGGTAGTGATGGTGTCAGTGTTTTTGATAGTGAAGTTTTTGTGTTGATAGTAATGGTGTCAATGTTTGGACAGTGCAGCTTGTGATGGTGGAGATAATGATAGTGAAGTTTCTTGTGGTGGTAGTGATGTTAATGATTGTGATAGTGCGAAGTTTGAGGTAATAGTGATGATGTTACAGTCTGTGATTGTGAAGCATGGAGTGATGAAGTTATTAATGCTTTGACAATAACGTTGTCATACTGATGGTGTTAATATTTCTTATATATATACAGCAGGCATGTGTGAGCGTGTTAGAGGTTAGTGGAGACGAATGGTTCTTGGGACTTGACGAGCTGTTGGAGTGTGAGCAAGTTATTATTTTTGAAAGGTTTCGGGAAACTGGTTGCAGGACTCGAGTCCTAGAGGTGGGAACAATGCCTGCACTTTAAAGGAGGGTTTTGATATTTGCGAGTCTCTAGCAAGAATGGTAATGTATTTTTTTCGGTTCACCTTATATATGTTTCCAATACCACTTGTTTCTAGTTTCATTAGTATATAAACCGCTTTTTGGCGGCTGATATTCAAACGGGAGGTGGTTGAAATTAGCCTTGAGCTTATCACCACCCTAGTGTCCTCGGATCATGAAAACACCTAGCTCTGCTGGGGCATGAGCTTGAAGGATCGCTGGTTAAGTGGTTAAGGCAATATGAACGTTGGTCTGTCTCTTGAGGCGGAGAATGTGTCAGATCTAATCTCGCTCCGCAGTTTGGTAGATGTTTCAGTACCACTTGTTTCAGGGTTTCACTACTATATATATATATATATATATATATATATATATATATATATATATATATATATATATATATATATATTATATAAATATATATATATATATAAAACAAACACTGATCTCTGGCCGACGGAGACTCGAACCTACGAACCTCATGACAAGGTACGCAGTGCTTTGCCGACCGTACCACACTGGTCCAATACCTTGGCATCCAGCTTTGCTAGACGTTATTCCAAGGCAGCCAGCTTTTCAGGCAGGTGGCTTACATATATATATAGTGCCAGGAAAAAGAAAGCCATACCACCAATCCGACGACATTCATCATTGCAAATATACAGGGTCTAAAGCCAGCAACGAACAGCAAAATACCTTACATCCATGGACTGCTTACAGAGTCAACACAACGTTGACGGTTTTCAGAGAGACCCACATGAAGGATCACTTGACAATGAAATATGGATCCGGGTTACAACCTATACAGATGTGACAGGGAACAGGCAAAAGGGGAGTTGGCCTGTATATCACAGAGTCACTTATATACTCAGAACTACTAAATGCCTAAAATGATGTAGTTGAAGTTTTAGCAGTAAAGATCGAGAATCAAAACCTGGTCATCGTGGTTGTATACAAGCCTCCGGATGCAACGTCCCAACAATTCCAGGAACAGTTTTGAAAATTGACCACTGTCTTTAAAATCTTCCAGCTCCTGCCCGCAACATTTTGCTCCTGGGGGGCTTCAACCCTCAGGCTCCTAAAATGGAGGAATATAGTAATAATGTAGCAGAGATAACACCAGGAGGCAGCTCAGATGAAAATCGCACACAGACGAGCTTTTAAATCTCTGCACCAAATTCACCCTAAATCAGCAGATAATAGAGCCTACAAGATTGAGAATACACTGGACCTCATCTTCACTAACAATGATGATCTGATACGAAATGTCACCATATCAAAACAAAATTCTCAGATCACAACATAATAGAGGTCCAACATGTATGCGCAGGGCCTCAGACCGACAAAATGTGATCAGTCACGAGGAAGCCTTCACCAAATTCAACTTCAATAACAAAAAACATAAGGTGGGACCAAGTAAACCAAGTCCTAAATGATATAAACTGGGAAGATAGCCTAAGAATCACGGATCCCAACCTATGTCTAGAACAAATTAACTCTGTGGCACTTGATGTTTGCTCAAGGCATATTCCTTAAGGAAAAGGAGATGTGAACTAGAAAGATAAAGGCTCCCCCTATACAGACGAAGGCAAAGAATAACAGAGCGGCTAAAAGATGCCAATTTATCTGCAATACGTAGGAGACACTGGTCAGAGAAATAGCAAACAACGAACTAAAGCTAAAGGAATCTTACAGGAGTCAAGAAACGCGGAAGAACTAAAAGTCATAAATGAAATTGAAAGAAACCCAAAGTATTTCTTTTCTAATGCCAAATCAATGTCGAGAACAATATCAGTATTG
>WNWK01013552.1:0-54872 GCA_009830355.1 Cherax destructor
TGTTGGTTCTCTCTTACCATGAAAACTTGGTTGATATGCCTTCCTTTCTTAAGAATTTTAATATCAAAGTTGTATTTAAAAATCTTGATACAGTAAAAAGACTTTTGATAAAAAATTCCCCCCAAAATGCTGACGGATGTGTCTATAAGATTCCCTGTAAAATATGCGATAAAGTGTATTATGGTCAAACTGGTAAAAGTCTTGAACTAAGATTAAAACTACATAAATATAGCATTAGAACTGGACAAGATTCTAATGCTCTATTTATTCATGTGAGAGATTTTAACCATCCAATTGATTTTCAAAATGCTGAGAAGGTTGTATCAAGCAAGTCCATGGTTGAGAGAAATATAATAGAATCATGTTTCATTAAAAGCAGTTTTGTAAATAATATGAATATTTCTTTTGGTTTATATAAATTTGATTCATTTATAATTAATAAAATTTGGGAAGAATTTAATGATAAATTGGACTAATCTTAATTCTTGGGAAGAGTTTTAGGTCCTTTCTTATGTTCCTCTTCACAGAGTCGTGTGATGTTACGCTACTGTGAGGTGTAGTCTTTGTTAGTGTGATGTGACTGTGAGGTGTAGTCTCGCCCCATATATAAGCCCTTCTTGTCATGTTTCCTGTTATAGTTCCTTGATAATGTGAGTAGTCACGAAAGCGCTTGGAATTCCTCTATATTTTCATAGTGGGTGTCTTGCATATTTTTATATCACCTGTTTACTGTGATCTTTTTGCATATATGTATATATGTATATATATATATATATATATATATATATATATATATATATATATATATATATATATATATATATATATATATTATATATATATATATATATATATATATATATTATATATATATATATATATATATATATATATATATATATATATATATATATATAGTATATATATATATATAGTAGGGAGTTCTTCTGTATGGCTCGGAAGTAGATACTTCCGGTCCGCCCCCACTTCCGGTCACCCCCACTTCTGGTCGACCCACCCCCACTTCCGATCCCCCACTTCCGGTCCCCCACTTCCGCCCCCTTTTTTTCGCGCCCACCCGCCCGCGCCCCCCGCCGCGCCCCTTGCCCGCGCTCGGCCGCCAAGCCCTTCTGCAGCGCCTTCTGCTGCGGATCGCCCCCGCTTCTCGATTTTTTTTCGAATTTTTTGTTCAAATTTTTCATTTTTTCAATATTACTTCTGATATTTTTTACTTGACCTCTATGGAGAGTCAGAGATATGGTAACCCCCTATGGGGTAGAAATTTTCTCGATTCCAATAAAAAGAATGAAAAGACTCATTTTTACTAATTCATCAGAAAAGACACCCTATGAGGTCTCTCTCTTTAAGTAAATTGAACTAAGACTTACCTACTTTTGGAATTTCATCAAATTCACTTCCATCCCCCCCAATATTCCTGATCCACTTCCTTGGATCAAGATTTACCCCTATGGGGTAGAAATTTTCTCGATTCCAATAAAAAGAACGAAAAGACTCGTTTTTACTAATTCATCAAAAAGTCCCGCCCACACCCTCTTGGTGGTCAGTGACGTCACAATATTTCCTCGGACAAGCTTAAACATGAGAAGAGTACAACAAGTTCAATCAAGCGAGCCCAGGTGTGATGCGACGTCATCACTGGGTCGCCAACAAGTTCAATCAAGTATCCCTATGGGGTCTGTTTTTAAGTTAAACGAGCTAAAATTATGTTAAAAGAATTAAAAGTGTGTGAGGTCACGTGATGTTTACCCGTGACGTCACAATATTTCCTCGAATCAAGCATCCCTATGGGGTCTCTCTTTAAGTTAAACGAGCTAAAATTAGGTTAACACTAATACACATTTTTCATTTATTTATTTTATTAATACATATACATTTTCGGCTAACATAGGAAAAACATAACACGAATTAAGATTTCAGGTAACATGTACATTAACATGGTAAAAGACTCTTCAAAAAATTCTGAGCATTTTCTCCAGCTCAACACAGGGGGATCAGTCTATTCTCCTACGTTTAGATGGTGGAATATCAGGGTGTCCATAAACCAAGGATTTCTTGGTACCCAAGTGATACCTTTTATCATCAAAGGATGACAAACCTCTCTTTTTAATCTTTACTGTACATATTTCACCTTTTACGTTACTTATAGATTTACAGGTAAATAATTCCTTATCTACATTTTTCAAAACATTCTTATATCTTTCATGAGTTAATAGTGGCATGAAATGAGATGGAATACCCTTGGCTCTGCTGACAGTATTTGATCTTCCAGCAATCTTTACAGAATACATTTTAGCTTTCAGAGCTACTAATTCACTAATATTATAATCACACATTTCAGATTTCAATAAACCTAATTCTCCTTTCCTACTATTATCATATAAGGGATGATTAGGTCTGAAATTTGAAAAATCCATGTATCCTAACAAAGGTTCTCTTTTTAATTCAGCATACAAATCTTTACATTTCAAACTAAAAATATAGGAATCAGTATATGTATACAAAAGTTTTACATCTTCACCATAATGTTGTTTTAAAACTTTGTACCAAAAATGGTATAATTTCTTTTTGGCAATCTCGAGAATTTGAAAACCGAGATAAAGAGGTTGCTCGACTTGTAATTTCGCTTTATTGAATGTACAAATCACTCTATCTTGGTTCAAGTGTGTGATATTTTTAAGGAAAGGATCTTTGGCAGCTTTAATAAATCCTTTCTGATTATTGATAAATCTATAAGTTTCAGCATACTTTGTAATGTTAAGCAGTGACTTACCATAAATGGCATTATTAGTTAATTTAAAGGCTTTTGACTTGATGGGACATTGAGTAGCTGTTCTCTGCGCGATATTAGTTGTTATGAAGGGTTCTAAATATTTTGATTGATTATATTCATATATTGCATGCACCTTTTCAATTTCTAATCCAAGTTCCATTAATAACTGAAGCAATTCTAGACTGATCAAATAATTTTTCTGAGGTAAATGGCTTGCCACTAATTTCGAATTAGATTTGGGGATTTTTCTACCTTCATTTCTTAAAACAGATTCACAATAAGGCGATAACATTTCTTCTGATATATTCATATGTGACAATATCAAGGGGAGTTCATCTGTGCGCCTATCTACCTCGGGATTCACAGGTTTGGTATCACATTCTATCCAATACCCCTTTTCACCCTCACACGAAACATTACTTAACCCCACATCCAGGAAAGCATTCTGCTCCTCAATCGATAATTTTCTTATGCCGTTCTGAGGGAGAGCTTCTACCATATGCACACACACCCAAGTAGATTTTCTGACCTATATTTATTTTAGAGAGGAAATACTGTGTGGTCACGTGATGTTCACCCACGATCTCAATGACCACCTGCGTCTCTAAGATACAAACAAGAGCATGTGTGAACTCGCACAAATGCAGCCGGGACACTGTTGTCATGTTGTGGTCACTGTAGTCATGCAGTGGTCACTGTAGATGCGAGCTCACCTGCGATCATTTTTTTCTAATTTAATATCATTAATCATCTTTATGCAGACAAGGTAGATTTCTCACAACGAGGAGGTGCGAGCGCGAATACTTCAGCGGCCGTGAATGATGAAGATTCCTCATCTCAGGATGACGATGAGTATCCAGAAATTATCACATATATACAGAATTTCCGAGGTAGGCACACAGTGAGGAAATATAGTGTCCCCTCAACTTATGAGAGAGATTTAAGAATGTATTTGCATGAATATAGAGAATATTTTATAGGACAAATGCGAGATATGTATGACAGATCACCTATGGCAATGTCGCTCAGAATCCATCCGATTGTTATTATTAGAACATTACGTCAGAATATATCAGGTGATGATCAGAATGGCCAGTTTGTGATAAATTTAGCCTTTGAGATAGTTAGTGAAGAGGAAATATCTGAAGTATTTGATCGATGGGTGGAAACAATATTGGAAAGGTACGACACAGAATTACAAAATCAGGAAGGTTCTGGTTGGATCATAGATCAAATTGAATCTTTCAGTATGGAATATGTCAAGGTAGAACTTAAAGTGCAATTAGGAACATATATGCAATATCCCAAGAAATTGAGAGGAAGCGAATATATTTTTAATCCTGTCGTTAATGATGGTTTGTGTGTATTGCGGGCTTTTGCCGCCTATCAATGTCATAAAAAGGGTATGAGATGGGGCGATATACATAGAGTTGTAAATACTAAGAGAGGATGTCTTAATCATGCAAAATCTTCTATAGATGATTTTCCCATTACCCGTGATAAGTTAGGAATATTAGAGAAGGATAATAAGGTTGCATTATATGTTTATCAATTAAGAAAGGATGAAGATGGTTCGTTCGTATCCATGTGTCGTAAGGGGAATAAGAAATATAAGGATATTATGTGCGCGCTAATGTTGAATGAAACCCATTTGGTTTTAATCAAAGATTTTGACGGATATGTTAGAACGATAATGAATGAACGTGGTGAAGTAAAGAAACATTGTCACAGATGTTTGATGAAGTTGAATACCCAGGAAGAGTTAGATATCCACGAAGACGGGTGTAAAATCAATCAAACTCTCGTATTCAAACCAGAAGGCACAACTGTGCATTTTAAAAATTTTAGTCATACTCATTCCAGTGAATACATCGGTGTTTTTTATTTCGAATGTGCGTTAGATAGCACTCTCCCCGCGGGTAAAATTGAGTCTCGACATAAAGCCATTGCATACTGTTATATTTTAATTGATCGCAGAGGTGAAGTAGTGTGTATGAAGAATTATAAAGGTGAAGATGCTGTTAATCATTTTATTTTAAATGTCAATGGGGATTGGTCTAAGATAAAGTATAAAAGAGAATGTTATGTAATCCATATGACGGAGGAGGATAATGCTAGATATGATGCACAGACCACTTGTGAATTATGTGATACTACCTTCAAAGATACTAAGTCAAAACATAGACATCATGATCATACTTTAAAATTCAAAAATTACATTGGTGCGTACTGCAGTCGTTGTAATATGCAATGTAAAGATAAAACGAATAGATTATTATTATTTTGTCATAACATGTCGTATGATTTAGGAATAATTTTAAAGGAATTTCAAGTCGATACGAAAGAAATTGAACTTCATTCGAAACAAGGTCTTAAATTCTTGAAAGTGGATATAGGTCAGCTTAGGTTCCAAGATTCCTTGAGTTTAATGAACGGGTCTCTGTCCAGTTTAGCCGATCAACATATCAAAGCTGGTAAATCACTGATATATACCGAGTCTATTCTGAAAGATGCGCCTAAGGATGTCTTACCATTATTATGCAAAGGAAAACAAGTCTTGTGCTATGATTATATAGACAATTTAAAGAAACTCGACGAAACAAAATTACCGAGTAAAGATCATTTTTTTAATTCTCTGAGAAATAGCGCTGTTAGTCAGGAGATTATGATCATGCAGTGAAAGTATTTGAGCTGGGGAAATGTAAGACGTTAGGAGATTATTTGATGTTGTATCTCAAGACAGACGTTGGATTGTTAGCCGATGTCTTCATGGAGTGGCGTAAAACACTCAAAGATATATACAAACTCGATGTCAGTAATTATATAAGTTTACCTTCATTCAGTTGGGATGCATTCCTCTTAAAAATGAATGTGAAATTTGATATGATATATTCCCATCAATTATATGATCTGATTAAAAGGAATCTCAGAGGGGGGTTCACATGTGCAGTTAATCAGTATACTAAAGCTGATAATCCTTTAATTAATCCTAATTTTGATGATGAGAGTGGGATGGGTACTCATATTTTATATCTAGATTTTAATTATTTGTACGCCAGTGCTATGGTAGAAGCTCTCCCTCAGAACGGCATAAGAAAATTATCGATTGAGGAGCAGAATGCTTTCCTGGATGTGGGGTTAAGTAATGTTTCGTGTGAAGGTGAAAAGGGGTATTGAATAGAATGTGATACCAAACCTGTGAATCCCGAGGTAGCTAGGCGCACAGATGAACTCCCCTTGATATTGTCACATATGAATATATCAGAAGAAATGTTATCGCCTTATTGTGAATCTGTTTTAAGAAATGAAGGTAGAAAAATCCCCAAATCTAATTCGAAATTAGTGGCAAGCCATTTACCTCAGAAAAATTATTTGATCAGTCTAGAATTGCTTCAGTTATTAATGGAACTTGGATTAGAAATTGAAAAGGTGCATGCAATATATGAATATAATCAATCAAAATATTTAGAACCCTTCATAACAACTAATATCGCGCAGAGAACAGCTACTCAATGTCCCATCAAGTCAAAAGCCTTTAAATTAACTAATAATGCCATTTATGGTAAGTCACTGCTTAACATTACAAAGTATGCTGAAACTTATAGATTTATCAATAATCAGAAAAGATTTATTAAAGCTGCCAAAGATCCTTTCCTTAAAAATATCACACACTTGAACCAAGATAGAGGGATTTGTACATTCAATAAAGCTAAATTACAAGTCGAGCAACCTGTTTATCTCGGTTTTCAAATTCTCGAGATTGCCATAAAGAAATTATACCATTTTTGGTACAAAGTTTTAAAACAACATTATGGTGAAGATGTAAAACTTTTGTATACAGATACTGATTCCTATATTTTTAGTTTGAAATGTAAAGATTTGTATGCTGAATTAAAAAGAGAACCTTTGTTAGGATACATGGATTTTTCAAATTTCAGTCCTAATCATCCCTTATATGATAATAGTAGGAAAGGAGAATTAGGTTTATTGAAATCTGAAATGTGTGATTATAATATTAGTGAATTAGTAGCTCTGAAAGCTAAAATGTATTCTGTAAAGATTGCTGGAAGATCAAATACTGTCAGCAGAGCCAAGGGTATTCCATCTCATTTCATGCCACTATTAACTCATGAAAGATATAAGAATGTTTTGAAAAATGTAGATAAGGAATTATTTACCTGTAAATCTATAAGTAACGTAAAAGGTGAAATATGTACAGTAAAGATTAAAAAGAGAGGTTTGTCATCCTTTGATGATAAAAGGTATCACTTGGATACCAAGAAATCCTTGGTTTATGGACACCCTGATATTCCACCATCTAAACGTAGGAGAATAGACTGATCCCCCTGTGTTGAGCTGGAGAAAATGCTCAGAATTTTTTGAAGAGTCTTTTACCATGTTAATGTACATGTTACCTGAAATCTTAATTCGTGTTATGTTTTTCCTATGTTAGCCGAAAATGTATATGTATTAATAAAATAAATAAATGAAAAATGTGTATTAGTGTTAACCTAATTTTAGCTCGTTTAACTTAAAGAGAGACCCCATAGGGATGCTTGATTCGAGGAAATATTGTGACGTCACGGGTAAACATCACGTGACCTCACACACTTTTAATTCTTTTAACATAATTTTAGCTCGTTTAACTTAAAAACAGACCCCATAGGGATACTTGATTGAACTTGTTGGCGACCCAGTGATGACGTCGCATCACACCTGGGCTCGCTTGATTGAACTTGTTGTACTCTTCTCATGTTTAAGCTTGTCCGAGGAAATATTGTGACGTCACTGACCACCAAGAGGGTGTGGGCGGGACTTTTTGATGAATTAGTAAAAACGAGTCTTTTCATTCTTTTTATTGGAATCGAGAAAATTTCTACCCCATAGGGGTAAATCTTGATCCAAGGAAGTGGATCAGGAATATTGGGGGGGATGGAAGTGAATTTGATGAAATTCCAAAAGTAGGTAAGTCTAAGTTCAATTTACTTAAAGAGAGAGACCTCATAGGGTGTCTTTTCTGATGAATTAGTAAAAATGAGTCTTTTCATTCTTTTTATTGGAATCGAGAAAATTTCTACCCCATAGGGGGTTACCATATCTCTGACTCTCCATAGAGGTCAAGTAAAAAATATCAGAAGTAATATTGAAAAAATGAAAAATTTGAAAAAAAATCGAAAAAATCGAGAAGCGGGGCGATCCGCAGCAGAAGGCCTGCAGAAGGGCTTGGGGCCGAGAAGGGCTGGGCCGAGCGCGGGCAAGGGGCGGCGGGGGCGCGGGCGGTGGGCGCGAAAAAAAAAAAAAAAAAGGGGGCGGATGTGGGGATCGGAAGTGGGGGTGGGTCGACCGGAAGTGGGGTTGACCGGAAGTGTGGGTCGACCGGAAGTGGGGGTGACCGGAAGTGGGGGTGGGGGTACCGCTGCCATTTTGCGTTCTACAGAAGAAATGTCTCTATTTTATATATATATATATATATATATATATATATATATATATATATATATATATATATATATATATATATATATATATATATATATATATATATATATATATATATATTGTTACAAAAACTGGTCTTATGCTGTAACAAGAGGAGAATACTGACTTAACCGTTGTCCACCTTTTTTATTTCACTTCAGGGGAAATAAGCACTAAGTCGTTTTTTTCAGTTTTTTATCTAGTTTGAATACTAAGTCTTCTCGTACTTAGTAACTGGGTTAGATATTAACTACGTTAGACAATTAGTCTAGAATAAAGCACCTAGGGTGTACCAAGGTTCAATTAACAACGACTTTTGTCACTTCCTTTTCATCTTTATTTAATTTGAATAATACTAAGTCTCTTTTCGTACCTAGTAACTAGGCTAAACATTAAAATCCCATAGTCATAGAGAGGTTATGTGACACCTTGTTATACTTCACATACGATGAATATTAAAGAACATAATTGTATGTTTACATTCATATAAATATTTAAATAATCAAACTCAAAACAATCCATCAATATTGACAATCTTGTATAACATTACAAACTTGTTGGCGAATAACCAAACAATTAAACGTACCGTATGATGGACATTATACGGTCCATAGCCTTAGATCTTTGATCAAAAATAGAATCTCTGCAGACACTCCCTCCTGGGAAGGAGTAAACTTAGAATCTAGCAGTCTCGAATTTCACCTTTGGCTGGGATGGATTTCACCTTTTCCCAATCGCGTCCGCTCGGGGCGAGTCTTTGAGACACCTTGAAATTATTTGCCAGTGCAGCAGGTTCTTCCAGAGAACTTTTTGGATGACATATGAGATGTTTCTGTAATTCCCCCGGGAGATTAGCATGAAAATCCTCCAACAGAATTTATAATGTCAGTTAAAGGATGTGTAAAAGCTGGAGAAACTGAAAACACTGTGGAAGGTGAACCATGCGATGAAGATGCCGAAGGAGCAGAAGAAATTGACAGGAATGAAGCCGGAGATGAGGATAATGATGGAGGATAATGATGGAGCCTGGCAGTAACATCCAGAGGTGCTTGTAGTCCAGCTGGAGCCTGGCAGTACCATCCAGAGGTGCTTGTAGTCCAGCTGGAGCCTGGTAGTAACATCCAGAGGTGCTTGTAGTCCAGCTGGAGCCTGGTAGTAACATCCAGAGGTGCTTGTAGTCCAGCTGGAGCCTGGTAGTAACATCCAGAGGTGCTTGTAGTCCAGCTGGAGCCTGGCAGTAACATCCAGAGGTCCTCTAATGAGTGGACATTAGCAGCTCTACACCAACGGTCTACAGCGAAAGAAAAGCCATTTGGTAATTTACGGGGAGTAAATCGTAAGAATTTAAAATGGTTCTCTTCACCACATCGTACTGGGTGTATAGCTCGTAAGGAAGAGAAACCGTACAGGTTTGAGCATTGCTCTTTAACGCAGTATGAATTAAAGTCGCCCATTTCAATTTGGGCCAATTCATGGCTTGGGCTTGATTCTCAAAAATCTCGAAGAAAACGTCTACGTTACATTTATCAAATTTATGCATCATAAGAGCCGCTTTATGTAAGTCAAACCTGGTAAGCGTACTTTCCAAGACTCCCTCGTTCCTTACCCGTCTTTCAAGCTTGAACTCTTCCTCAGTTAGGCGTTTTTTTAGCTTCTAACTGGGCATTTTGTAAACGCAATATGCGTTCGCTTGAGTCTAATCGGTCTTGCCTCAAGTGCTCGAAGGATAAAGACAATGGGGGAGACTTTTGTAGGTCTCCACTACTAGTTTTGGGCCGAGTACTCGGGTCGGTACTGTCGGTAAGGGGCGTTTCTAGAAACTCGCCTCTAGCTTCCGACTCAGGTCCTTCGGGACCCTTTGGCGTAGAAGTTGGGGTGAATTTAACACGAGGAAGAGAAAGTTGTATCCCTTCCTGTTCATTCTCTGAATTCGTTTCCGATTCTAGAGACACCAACAACGTCTCTAAATTCTGTAAGGCTTCTGAATTTTACAAGAGCATTGGAATTCCTAATTCTTCATCTCCTGACTGGGGTTCGGCTAATCCATTTGCGAGCAACCAATCCACTTCCTTTTCTAATTCTGCTTGTTTCGGAGGGCTCGCCCGGTAGGGTATGCTGCTTAATTGGAGTATTCATTTTGAGATTTATCTCGTGAAATCCGGTGGTACAAGTTTTTGGAATGTCCCCGAAAATTTGAGGATACTGGAGAATCAGAGCTTTTATTTTTTTTAATTTAAATATAAAACGTCGTGCATGGGCATAATTCACAACAACAGTAGTAGGTTGGTAGATAGCAACCACCCAGAGAGGTACTACCGTCCTGCCAGGTGACTGTGAAACAGAAACCTGAAACTGTTTTACATGATGGTAGGATTGCTGGTGTCTTTTTTCTGTCTCATAAACACGCTGGATAACAGGTATATCTAGCTACTTCTACTTACACTTTAGGTCACACTACACTGGCATGCACATGCATATATATACATACACACATCTAGGTTTTTCTTCTTTTTCTTAATAGCTCTTGTTCTTTTTATTTTCTCTATTGTCCATGGGGAAGTGGAAAAGAATCTTTCCTCCGTAAGCAATGCGTGTCGTATGAAGCGACTAAAATGCCGGGAGCAATGGGCTAGTAACCCCTTCTCCTGTACTAAAAATGAGAAGAAGAAAAACTTTATAAAACTGGGTTGTTTGAATGTGCGTGGATGTAGTGCGGATGATAAGAAAGAGATGATTGCCGATGTTATGAATGAAAAGAAGTTGGATGTCCTGGCCCTAAGCGAAACAAAGCTGAAGGGGGTTAAGTCAGGAGTATCTGAGAGAGTTAGAGCTAAGGAAGGGGTAGCAATAATGTTGAAGGATCAGTTATGGAAGGAAAAGAGGGAATATGAATGTGTAAATTCAAGAATTATGTGGATTAAAATAAGGGTCGGATGCGAAAAGTGGGTCATAATAAGCGTGTATGCACCTGGAGAAGAGAGGAGTGTAGAGGAGAGAGAGAGATTTTGGGAGATGCTAAGCGAATGTATAGGAACTTTTGAACCAAATGAGAGAGTAATTGTGGTAGGGGACCTAAATGCTAAAGTGGGAGAAACATGCAGAGAGGGTGTAGTAGGTAAGTTTGGGGTGCCAGGTGTAAATGATAATGGGAGCCCTTTGATTGAACTTTGTATAGAAAGGGGTTTAGTTATAGGTAATACATATTTTAAGAAAAAGAGGATAAATAAGTATACAAGATATGATGTAGGGCGTAATGACAGTAGTTTGTTGGACTATGTATTGGTAGATAAAAGACTGTTGAGTAGACTTCAGGATGTACATGTTTATAGAGTGGCCACAGATATATCAGATCACTTTTTGTTTTAGCTACAGTGGGAGTAAAAGGAAAATAGAATCAGTAAGTAAGAGAGAGGTGAAGGTCTATAAACTAAAAGAGGAGGCAGTTAGGGTAAGATATAAACAACTATTGGAGGATAGATGGGCTAGTGAGAGTGTAGGCAATGGGGTCGAAGATGTATGGGGTAGATTTAAAAATGTAGTGTTAGAGTGTTCAGCAGAAGTTTGTGGTTACAGGCGAGTGGTTGCGGGAGGGAAGAGGAGCGATTGGTGGAATGATGATGTAAAGAGAGTAGTAAGGGAGAAAAAGTTAGCATATGAGAGGTTTTTACAAAGTAGAAGTGATGCAAGGAGGGAAGAGTATATGGAGAGAAAAAGAGAGGTTAAAAGAGTGGTGAAGCAATGTAAAAAGAGAGCAAATGAGAAAGTGGGTGAGATGTTATCATCAAATTTTGTTGAAAATAAGAAAAAGTTTTGGAATGAGATTAATAAGTTGAGGAAGCCTAGAGAACAAATGGATTTGACAGTTAAAAATAGGAGAGGAGAGTTATTAAATGGAGAGTTAGTGGTATCGGGAAGATGGAGAGAATATTTTGAGGAGTTGTTAAATGTTGATGAAGACAGGGAAGCTGTGATTTCGTGTGTAGGGCAAGGAGGAATAACATCTTGTAGGAGTGTGGAAGAGCCAGTTGTGGGTGTAGGGGAAGTTCGTGAGGCAGTGGGTAGAATGAAAGGGGGTAAGGCAGCTGGGATTGATGGGATAAAGATAGAAATGTTAAAAGAAGGTGGGGATATAGTTTTGGAGTGGTTGGTGCTATTATTTAATAAATGTATGGAAGAGGGTAAGGTACCTAGGGATTAGCAGAGAGCGTGTATTGTTCCTTTGTATAAAGGCAAAGGGGACAAAAGAGAGTGCAAAAATTATAGGGGAATAAGTCTGTTGAGTGTACCTGGTAAAGTGTATGGTAGAGTTATTATTGAAAGCATTAGGAGTAAGACAGAAAGCAGGATAGCAGATGAACAAGGGGCTTTAGGAAAGGTAGGGGTGTGTAGACCAAGTGTTTACAGTGAAACATATAGGTGAACAGTATTTGGATAAGGGTAAAGATGTTTTTGTGGCATTTATGGATTTGGAAAAGGCGTATGATAGGGTAGATAGGGGGGCAATGTGGCAGATGTTGCAGGTGTATGGAATAGGAGGAAGGTTACTGAAAGCAGTGAAGAGTTTTTATGAGGATAGTGAGGCTCAGGTTAGAGTGTGTAGGAGGGAAGGGGACTATTTCCCAGTAAAAGTAGGCCTTAGACAAGGATGTGTGATGTCACCGTGGTTGTTCAATATATTTATAGATGGGGTTGTAAGAGAAGTGAATGCGAGGGTCTTGGCAAGAGGTGTGGGACTAAAAGATAAAGAAGCAAATACAAAGTGGGAGTTGTCACAGTTGCTTTTTGCTGATGACACTGTGCTTTTGGGAGATTCTGAAGAGAAGTTGCAGAGGTTGGTGGATGAATTTGGAAGGGTGTGTAAAAGAAGAAAATTGAAAGTGAATATAGGAAAGAGTAAGGTGATGAGGATAACAAAAAGAATAGGTGACGAAAGATTGGATATCAGATTGGAGGGAGAGAGTATGGAGGAGGTGAATGTATTCAGATATTTAGGAGTGGACATGTCAGCAGATGGGTCTATGAATGATGAGGTGAATCATAGAATTGATGAGGGGAAAAGGGTGAGTGGAGCACTTCGGAGTCTGTGGAGACAAAGAACTTAGTCCATGGAAGTAAAGAGGGGAATGTATGAGAGTATAGTTATACCAACGCTCTTATATGGGTGTGAAGCATGGGTGATGAATGTTGCAACGAGGAGAAGGCTGGAGGCAGTGGAGATGTCGTGTCTGAGGTCAATGTGTTGTGTGAATATAATGCAGAGAATTCGGAGTTTGGAAATTAGGAGCAGGTGCAGGATTACCAAAACGATTGTCCAGAGAGCTGAGGAGGGGTTGTTGAGGTGGTTTGGACATGTAGAGAGAATGGAACGAGACAGTGACTTCGAGAGTGTATAAATCTGTAGTGGAGGGAAGGCGGGGTAGGGGTCGGCCTAGGAAAGGTTGGAGGGAGGGGGTAAAGGAAGTTTTGTGTGCGAGGGGCTTGGACTTCCAGAAAGCATGTGTGAGCGTATTTGATAGGAGTGAATGGAGGCATATGATTTTTAATACTTGACGTGCTGTTGGAGTGTGAGCAAAGTAACATTTATGAAGGGATTCAGGGAAACCGGCAGGCCGGACTTGAGTTCTGGAGATGGGAAGTACAGTGCCGGCACTCTGAAGGAGGGGTGTTAGTGTTGCAGTTTTATAACTGTAGTGTAAAGCACCCCTCTGGGAAGACAGTGATGGAGTGAATGATGATGAAAGTTTTTCTTTTTCGGGCCACCCTGCCTTGGTGGGAATCGGCCGATGTGTTAATTTTTATATATATATATATATATATATATATATATATATATATATATATATATATATATATATATATATATATATATATATATATATATATATATATATATATATAAGTGAGAGAATATAGCCTCAGCAATGCTTCAGAGTGTGTCAGGGAAGGATAGAGCCTGCCTCCTGGCAGTGAGTGCTCCTCATGCAGGGGACTTTCTGTTGGCTGTTCCCAACTCCAGCCTTGGCACACGCCTCGACTCACAGACCATTAGCATTGGTGTTGACCTTCAACTTACCGCCCCTATTCTCGCCGAACACAGGTGTATTTGTGGCAGTGAAGCAGCAGACCGATTCGGATACCATTGTCTTGTGTAAATCCGAGAGAAAGATTAAGATATGAAGAGGTTAATAACATTTTCAAGAGGAGCCTCACAACAACCGGATGCCCAGCAGTAAGGGAGCCACCCCAACTATGCAGATCTGATGGCAGCCAAAAGCGTCCAGATGGTATCACCCTTCAATACACACACAACCCGCACATATAAAAAGAGAGGAGCTTACGACGACGTTTCGGCCTGACTTGGACCATTTACAAAGTCACACTAAAACACAGAACAGAAGGAAGGAGTATATATAGGCAGGCAGACAGGGGGAGGGTACAAGAGAGTGCGGTAATAATGGTGGTAGTAGTGGAAGTGGTAGTAGTAGTAGTGGAGTCAGTCATATTCTAGGAAAGGAGCACTGACTCCACTACTACTACTACCACTTCCACTACTACCTCCATTATTACCCCACTCTCTTGTACCCTCCCCCTGTCTGCCTGCCTATATATACTCCTTCCTTCTGTTCTGTGTGTTAGTGTGACTTTGTAAATGGTCTAAGTCGGGCCGAAACGTCGTCGTAAGCTCCTCTCTTTTTATATGTGCGGGTTGTGTGTGTATTGTTCCAGTCACGGTATTGTGCCTTTTTTGTTATCACCCTTCAAGCCTGGACAGACGGTAAGCAGGTGGTGTGGGACTACACATGTGCATCTACTTTGGCTGATACCTATCTCCAATACACCAGGAAGGACGGAGGGGCAGCCGCTAGCTACAGGGAGTCGCAAAAGTCTAGAAAATATGGAGAACTTGCCCATCATTATATGTTTGTTCCCATAGGCTCGGAGACCCTTGGCTCATGGGGAAAGAGTGCATCTTAGTTCCTCAAGGAGCTAGGCAAAAGACTCAACAGGGTAACTAGGGATCCCAGGGCAGCTAGTTTTCTGTTCCAGTGACTCAGCGCTGCTGTTCAGAGGGGTAATGCATAATGTATTTTGAGCACACGTCCCTGCTCTGAGGAGCGGGTTGAGATTTTCGCATTATAATCAGTGACAAATATGTATTAGACATGTATCTCTCACACCTCATGTACTGTATATATATGTTTTTATATATATATATATATATATATATATATATATATATATATATATATATATATATATATATATATATATATATATAATATATATATATATAATATATATAGAATCGTGCCGATTAGGTAAAACTGGTCAATTAGCAAGAACTCATCTAAAATATATCTTTAAACGTATAAAGAAAATTTTAGAAAGGACTTAATTTTAGATGTGTTCTTGCTAAATTGACCAGTTTTTACTTAATCTGGCATACATTTACTTTATTAAAATTTATTATAATAATAATATATATATATATAATATATATATATATATATATTTGGAAAAGCGTATGATAGGTAGATAGGGGGCAATGTGGAGATGTTGCAGGTGTATGGAATAGGAGGGAGGTTACTGAAAGCAGTGAAGAGTTTTTATGAGGATAGTGAGGCTCAGGTTAGAGTGTGTAGGAGGGGAAAGGGGGCTATTTCCAGTAAAAGTGGGCCTTAGACAAGGATGTGTGATGTCACCGTGGTTGTTCAATATATTTATAGATGGGGTTGTAAGAGGAGTGAATGCGAGGGTCTTGGCAAGAGATGTTGGGCTAAAAGATAAAGAAGCAAATACAAAGTGGGAGTTGTCACAGTTGCTTTTTGCTGATGACACTGTGCTTTTGGGAGATTATGAAGAGAAGTTGCAGAGGTTGGTGGATGAATTTGGTAGGGTGTTAAAAGAAGAAAATTGAAAGTGAATATAGGAAAGAGTAAGGTGATGAGGATAACAAAAAGAATAGGTGACGAAAGATTGGATATCAGATTGGAGGGAGAGAGTATGGAGGAGGTGAATGTATTCAGATATTTGGGAGTGGACATGTCGGCAGATGGGTCTATGAAGGATGAGGTGAATCATAGAATTGATGAGGGGAAAAGGGTGAGTGGAGCACTTCGGAGTCTGTGGAGACAAAGAACCTTGTCCATGGAAGTAAAGAGGGAATGTATGAGAGTATAGTTATACCAACGCTCTTATATGGGTGTGAAGCATGGGTGATGAATGTTGCAACGAGGAGAAGGCTGGAGGCAGTGGAGATGTCATGTCTGAGGTCAATGTGTGGTGTGAATATAATGCAGAGAATTCGGAGTTTGGAAATTAGGAGGAGGTGCGGGATTACCAAAACGATTGTCCAGAGAGCTGAGGAGGGGTTGTTGAGGTGGTTTGGACATGTAGAGAGAATGGAACGAGACAGAGTGACTTCGAGAGTGTATAAATCTGTAGTGGAGGGAAGGCGGGGTAGGGGTCGGCCTAGGAAAGGTTGGAGGGAGGGGGTAAAGGAAGTTTTGTGTGCGAGGGGCTTGGACTTCCAGCAAGCATGTGTGAGCGTATTTGATAGGAGTGAATGGAGGCATATGGTTTTTAATACTTGACGTGCTGTTGGAGTGTGAGCAAAGTAACATTTATGAAGGGATTCAGGGAAACCGGCAGGCCGGACTTGAGTTCTGGAGATGGGAAGTACAGTGCCGGCACTCTGAAGGAGGGGTGTTAATGTTGCAGTTTTATAACTGTAGTGTAAAGCACCCTTCTGGCAAGACAGTGATGGAGTGAATGATGATGAAAGTTTTTCTTTTTCGGGCCACCCTGCCTTGGTGGGAATCGGCCAATGTGTTAATAAAAAAAAAAAAAAAAAAAAAAATATATATATATATATATATATATATATATATATATATATATATATATATATACATATATATGTAGACAGCCTGACTGTCTGCATAGACAGCCCAAGCTGTCTGCCAGCTGAGTTCATATTTTGTGCCATGTTAGTTTCCATAGTTTCCGCCAGAGGGCAGGCCTGGTAGGCGTACCCACGTCTACCAGACCCGCCCTGGCCAATTCTCACTTGGCGCCCAGACTTCTCTCAGACAAGGCCTTCTCCTCTCCCTCTCGCAAGGCATGGCCCACCTGGGGCATGGCCACAGACTCGCACCTTTATTACAAATAAAGTAAGAAGTCTCTGAAGCCTTATCATTGCATTCCCGCTACCAAGAACACTCCAAATAATCATCATTATAAATGGTGGAAGCGGTGCCTCACAGCTGTGTTTGCCCGAGAGGGAAGGAAGAGGAATGAAGTTATCTACCATTTCATCAGTCTCTACAAGAAGCATCCGTCTCTCAACGAGTTATCCTGATGTCGTGTCTGCAAATCTCAGCATCCAGACACAGATACATGCAGGATCCAGGACGAAATTTTTTGAATTCTCCGAGAAATGGCGTCACTGACTCCACGCCACAGCGTCCCACGCTGTTTCTCAGTCACGTGTTCAGCCTTGCCAGCATGTTCTGTTGTTGTTGTTCAGCTCAGCAATGCTATTTCAGCACTTCAGAGGTGAGTTTGTGGTGACTTCAGCGTCTAGTGTGGGTGTCTCCCTCGTGTATGGGTGTGGTGAGGTAGGCGCACGGCCGTCTCTCACCATACACACCCGCCCTAGTGTACGCCACACACTCCACTCACTGCACTCACTCCCTCTCTACTGTTTTCTGTGAATTTCCTTGTGAATTCTTGCCAGAGCTGTGTATCCGAGTGTCCGAGGCCACTAGAAGCCACGTGGATCAGGAAGCCACGTGGATCTACAAGCCACGTGGATCTACAAGCCACGTGGACCTACAAGCCACGTGGACCTACAAGCCACGTGGATCTCCAAGCCACGTGGATCAGCAAGCCACGTGGATCAGCAAGCCACGTGGATCTACAAGCCACGTGGATCTACAAGCCACGTGGACCTACAAGCCACGTGGATCTCCAAGCCACGTGGATCAGCAAGCCACGTGGATCAGCAAGCCACGTAGATCAGCAAGCCACGTGCTGTGGTCTGCTGCCGACTTCATTGATGTCATGATGCTGCCTGACTCAGCTGACGTCACCATGCTGCTGATGTCACGATGCTGCCTGACTCGCGATGTCACTCCATGACATCACACGACGTCATGCGTGACATCACCCATATGATGTCCCGAGTGCTGTAGTTTTCACAGTGAGCATTTTATTTTCATTATTTTCGAAAAGTTTGAGAGAAGATATAAGTTGAGTGTTCATTATTTCTCTCAGTCAGTGTTCTCGCATGTTCGAGTATTGCTTAGTGACGATTTTTACACAGAAAAGCGTCTGTAAGCTATGTTGTACCACATGTGCAGTATGTGTGCAGTTTCTCGTGTGTCCTATGTAGCACCTGTGTGTTACTTTGTCACTCGGTGTGACCCGCGCCCCGCGCGCTTGACAGCTGACATTTGTCAAGTCCAGGCATCAGTTATGAGCGTCCGAGTGCCCTGTACAGAAAGCTCTTATTGTTCGCCGCTCGTAGATGCCTTTGCTGAATCGTACCCTCGACGATTCTCCCATCGAGACCGTTCCACTTCACCTCCTAGACCGTCAGTCCAGTTATTGCAGATGACCAGTTTGGGGACGCTTACACTGCCCTCTGCTGTAACATCTACTGTCGAGAGAAGCCGCAGTTAAGCCTGTTGGCAGGCGACTGTCAGCCTTGTGTCACAGCTTCAGTGAGCAGCCTGCACAAAGATGATGTCACTTTGACTGCTAGCCCACTCACTGCAGTATGGTGTATGCTGTTACGACCTCCAGATGTTTCGCAGAGTCGTCCCTGACACGACTCACTCCACACTCGTCAGCAGCGACAGTACCAGTCGAGGAAGATCCTCCTGAGTCACTTGCCAGCAGAAGTCCTACCCAGTTGCGACTACTGACGACGCCTCACTCGAGGACACCAGCATGTTGTGCCCAAGGTTGAGTGAACCCTGCAGGGACTACTACGATGTCTGCTTCACCTCCCAGAGGAGACCGTACCCTGTTACGTCACAGCTCAGCCACAGCTATGTCTCCCATGTTGCAGTATGTATCCAGACACAGGAAGGCGTGCAGTGCTGCATCGACGCACACTGCCTTAGACTACGAAGCACATCATTTTTTTCTTCCCTCTCTTGAGGAAGTTTTTTTTCTATGTCCATATATTTATGTATATATGTATTTTTCTTTCGTGTTCTGTGACCTGTTCTTGCGAGAGAGAGAGACCAGAGTTTTTTTTAATGCCATTCATGGTCGGGACGACCATGGGTGCGTGACCGAGCGATGTAGACAGCCTGACTGTCTGCATAGACAGCCCATGCTGTCTGCCAGCTGAGTTCATATTTCGTGCCTTGCTAGTTTCCATAGTTTCTGCCAGAGGGCAGGCCCTGGCCAATTCTCACTTGGCGCCCAGACTTCTCTCAGACAAGGCCTACTCCTCTCCCTCTCGCAAGGCATGGCCCACCTGGGCCATGGCCACAGACATGCATCCTGTTACTCTCACCTTTATTACAAATAAAGTAAGAAGCCTCTGAAGCCTTATCATTTCAACCATGCCTCCAAGAAAACGCCAAATAACTTATCATTGGGTTGTCTGAATGTGCGTGGATGTAGTGCGGATGATAAGAAAGAGATGATTGCCGATGTTATGAATGAAAAGAAGTTGGATGTCCTGGCCCTATGCGAAACAAAGCTGAAGGGGGTAGGCGAGTTTCAGTGGGGAGAAATAAATGGGATTAAGTCAGGAGTATCTGAGAGAGTTAGAGCTAAGGAAGGGGTAGCAATAATGTTGAAGGATCAGTTATGGAAGGAAAAGAGGGAATATGAATGTGTAAATTCAAGGATTATGTGGATTAAAATAAGGGTCGGATGCGAAAAGTGGGTCATAATAAGCGTGTATGCACCTGGAGAAGAGAGGAGTGTGGGAGGAGAGAGAGATTTTGGGAGATGTTAAGCGAATGTATAGGAACTTTTGAACCAAATGAGAGAGTAATTGTGGTAGGGGACCTAAACGCTAAAGTGGGAGAAACATGCAGAGAGGGTGTAGTAGGTAAGTTTGGGGTGCCAGGTGTAAATGATAATGGGAGCCCTTTGATTGAACTTTGTATAGAAAGGGGTTTAGTTATAGGTAATACATATTTTAAGAAAAAGAGGATAAATAAGTATACAAGATATGATGTAGGGCGTAATGACAGTAGTTTGTTGGACTATGTATTGGTAGATAAAAGACTGTTGAGTAGACTTCAGGATGTACATGTTTATAGAGGGGCCACAGATATATCAGATCACTTTTTAGTTATAGCTACAGTGGGAGTAAAAGGTAGATGGGATACAAGGAAAATAGAATCAGTAAGTAAGAGAGAGGTGAAGGTTTATAAACTAAAATAGGAGGCAGTTAGGGTAAGATATAAACAACTATTGGAGGATAGATGGGCTAGTGAGAGTATAGGCAATGGGGTCGAAAATGTATGGGGTAGATTTAAAAATGTAGTGTTAGAGTGTTCAGCAGAAGTTTGTGGTTACAGGCGAGTGGGTGCGGGAGGGAAGAGGAGCGATTGGTGGAATGATGATGTAAAGAGAGTAGTAAGGGAGAAAAAGTTAGCATATGAGAGGTTTTTACAAAGTAGAAGTGATGCAAGGAGGGAAGAGTATATGGAGAGAAAAAGAGAGGTTAAAAGAGTGGTGAAGCAATGTAAAAAGAGAGCAGATGAGAGAGTGGGTGAGATGTTATCAGCAAATTTTGTTGAAAATAAGAAAAAGTTTTGGAATGAGATTAATAAGTTGAGGAAGCCTAGAGAACAAATGGATTTGACAGTTAAAAATAGGAGAGGAGAGTTATTAAATGGAGAGTTAGAGGTATCGGGAAGATGGAGAGAATATTTTGAGGAGTTGTTAAATGTTCATGAAGACAGGGAAGCTGTGATTTCGTGTGTAGGGAAAGGAGGAATAACATCTTGTAGGAGTGTGGAAGAGCCAGTTGTGGGTGTAGGGGAAGTTCGTGAGGCAGTGGGTAGAATGAAAGGGGTAAGGCAGCTGGGATTGATGGGATAAAGATAGAAATGTTAAAAGCAGGTGGGGATATAGTTTTGGAGTGGTTGGTGCTATTATTTAATAAATGTATGGAAGAGGGTAAGGTACCTAGGGATTGGCAGAGAGCGTGTATTGTTCCTTTGTATAAAGGCAAAGGGGACAAAAGAGAGTGCAAAAATTATAGGGGAATAAGTCTGTTGAGTGTACCTGGTAAAGTGTATGGTAGAGTTATTATTGAAAGAATTAAGAGTAAGACAGAAAGCAGGATAGCAGATGAACAAGGGGCTTTAGGAAAGGTAGGGGTGTGTAGACCAAGTGTTTACAGTGAAACATATAGGTGAACAGTATTTGGATAAGGGTAAAGATGTTTTTGTGGCATTTATGGATTTGGAAAAGGCGTATGATAGGGTAGATAGGGGGGCAATGTGGCAGATGTTGCAGGTGTATGGAATAGGAGGAAGGTTACTGAAAGCAGTGAAGAGTTTTTATGAGGATAGTGAGGCTCAGGTTAGAGTGTGTAGGAGGGAAGGGGACTATTTCCCAGTAAAAGTGGGCCTTAGACAAGGATGTGTGATGTCACCGTGGTTGTTCAATATATTTATAGATGGGGTTGTAAGAGAAGTGAATGCGAGGGTCTTGGCAAGAGGTGTTGGGTTAAAAGATAAAGAAGGAAATACAAAGTGGGAGTTGTCACAGTTGCTTTTTGCTGATGACACTGTGCTTTTGGGAGATTCTGAAGAGAAGTTGCAGAGGTTGGTGGATGAATTTGGTAGGGTGTGTAAAAGAAGAAAATTGAAAGTGAATATAGGAAAGAGTAAGGTGATGAGGATAACAAAAAGAATAGGTGACGAAAGATTGGATATCAGATTGGAGGGAGAGAGTATGGAGGAGGTGAATGTATTCAGATATTTGGGAGTGGACATGTCGGCGGATGGGTCTATGAAGGATGAGGTGAATCATAGAATTGATGAGGGGAAAAGGGTGAGTGGAGCACTTCGGAGTCTGTGGAGACAAAGAACCTTGTCCATGGAAGTAAAGAGGGGAATGTATGAGAGTATAGTTATACCAACGCTCTTATATGGGTGTGAAGCATTAGTGATGAATGTCGCAACGAGGAGAAGGCTGGAGGCAGTGGAGATGTCATGTCTGAGGTCAATGTGTGGTGTGAATATAATGCAGAGAATTCGGAGTTTGGAAATTAGGAGGAGGTGCGGGATTACCAAAACGATTGTCCAGAGAGCTGAGGAGGGGTTGTTGAGGTGGTTTAGACATGTAGAGAGAATGGAACGAGACAGAGTGACTTCGAGAGTGTATAAATCTGTAGTGGAGGGAAGGCGGGGTAGGGGTCGGCCTAGGAAAGGTTGGAGGGAGGGGGTAAAGGAAGTTCTGTGTGCGAGGGGCTTGGACTTCCAGCAAGCATGTGTGAGCGTATTTGATAGGAGTGAATGGAGGCATATGGTTTTTAATATTTGACGTGCTGTTGGAGTGTGAGCAAAGTAACATTTATGAAGGGATTCAGGGAAACCGGCAGGCCGGACTTGAGTTCTGGAGATGGGAAGTACAGTGCCGGCACTCTGAAGGAGGGGTGTTAATGTTGCAGTTTTATAACTGTAGTGTAAAGCACCCCTCTGGCAAGACAGTGATGGAGTGAGTGATGATGAGAGTTTTTCTTTTTCGGGCCACCCTGCCTTGGTGGGAATCGGCCGATGTGTTAATAAATAAAAAAAAATATATATATATATTGGAGATAGGTATCATCCAATGTGGATGCACATATGAAGTCCCACACCACATGTTTTCCATATGTACACGCTTGCCGGGTGATGCCATCTGGACGATTTTGGCTATTATATGATCTGAATACTTAGAGTGCCTCCCTTATTGCTGGGAATATAACTGTTGTGAGGCTCCTCTTGATGATGTTATTAACCTCTTCATGCCTTGCAATCTTTACCTCGGATCTACAACCAACAAGACCATGGTACCCGAATTGGTCTAACAATTCATGGCGAGAAAAGGAGCGGCAAGTCAAAGAGCAACACCAAGGCAGATGGTCTGTGGATCAAGACGTGTGCCAAGGCTTAAGTTGGGAACAGCCATATATATATATATATATATATATATATATATATATATATATATATATATATATATATATATATATATATATATATAATATTATATATATAATATATAATATATATATATAATATATATATGCAAGAAAACCACTATGAAAAATAGAAGAATTCCAAGCGCTTCGTGACAACTCACATTATCAAGGAACTATTCATAGTTCCTTGATAATGTGAGTAGTCACAAGCGCTTGAATCTTTCATATTTTTTCATATTGATATATATATCTTGCATATATATATATATATATATATATATTATATATATATATATATATATATATATATATATATATATATATATATATATATATATATATTCTAGGTAGTAGGTGGGTAGACAGCAACCACCCAGGGAGGTACTACCGTCCTGCCAAGTGAGTGTAAAACGAAAGCCTGTAATTGTTTTACATGATAGTAGGATTGCTGGTGTCTTTTTTCTGTCTCATGAATATGCAAGATTTTGGGTACATCTTGCTACTTCTACTTACACTTAGGTCACACTACACATTCATGTACAAGCATATATATACACACCCCTCTGGGTTTTCTTCTATTTTCTTACTAGTTCTTATTCTTATCCATGGGGAAGTGGAACAGAATTCTTCCTCCGTACGCCATGCGTGTCGTACGAGGCGACTAAAATGTCAGGAGCCAGGGGCTAGTAACCCCTTCTCCTGAATATACATATTACTAAATGTAAAAGGAGACACTTTCGTTTTTCCTTTTGGGCCACCCTGCCTCGGTGGGAAACGGCCGACGTGTTGAAAGAAGAATATTTCGCCTGCTCTTGCGAATTCCTAGCATATATAATATATATATATATATATATATATATATATATATATATATATATATATATATATATATATATATATATATATATAAAATATATATATATATATATATCTGGCACCTCTGCCAGAGAGAGGCTGTGGGTATCCTGCTCTGGGGTTTTGGCACAATATCGTCCAATCAAGAACTGCTACCAGGATTATCATCAACAGGCTGGTGTGTGAATATCTGCAGCTGGTGTTGGAAAGTTCTACAAGACTCTACGTTTCCTCTCCCACTTTAGAACCAAGAAAAGTGTAGTGCATGTGAAGTCAGAGGAGAGGTCGGTGAGGGAAGGCCTAATGGAGGAGGAGGCGGCAGTGGGTGAGGGGTAAAACTATTTCCCTCCCCCTTCCCCTTCCCTAAACAGGCGTGCAAACACCGTGTGCTCTCGTTACGATAATGGAGTGTTCGTTCACCGTGTGTATAGTGTATACAGTGTATAGTGTATAGCATGTGTTTAGCATGCGCACGGTATGTGCATAGCATGTGTCGTGTATAGCGGTGTGTCGTTCATATATTGGTGTTATAGTGACTCCGTCTGGCAGGCCTGCCTAATCACCCATCCCCCATACCTTCCCCTCCCCACTGCCCACCACAAGGTCGGGAGACCCCCTCTCCTCTCCCCACCACCACCATGAACCACATTCAGTATGTGTCATGTGCCATTTTCCCTACGGCACCCCGGGCTTACCACACAGTTTGAGGTATGGCAGATGATGCAGCCAGCCAGCCACAAAGCCAGGGAAACAGTGCACCCAACAATGACAGAACAGGTACATGTCAGGTGTGTGGAGAGTTTCGAGCACGCAACAGAGATGGCCTTATTCGGTCATGATCACATAGGCTCCCAGCAGAGAGCAACCCACAGCCTCCACAGGCAGATGTCAATCCCAATGGTAACCTCCTCTCGTGCGAAAACCTTCTTCTGGCATTCAAATCCACTGCTAGCAGTACCGTATCCCACATTCCTAAAGCGGCTCGCCCATATGCAGCAGGGAAATTCACAGACCTTCTTAAGCAGGTGAATGGAGGTTCCACCAATTTAGAAGCCCGAGGCACCATTAAAGCATGGCGCAACCTACTCCTGTTTGGCAATGTTTGTCTTGCAGTTCCTGAAAGACGAGGCAAACTGCTAACCACTTCAGTTATCAAGTCGGTGCGCAACTACCCAAGAGCAGATAATTGTGTCCCTCTGCCCCACCATCGCAGGAATCACAGAGGTAGACCCAAGAAAAATTCCACTGAAAACGAGAAAATTTGCGCACAGGTTAGCAAAAAAATCGAAGAAGGCAACACAGTGGGAGTTGTTAGTTAGTTTGATATCTTTATTATGCACCCCATACCCATCCTGTGGGCGGTAGTCAAAAGATTACAGAGGTACATAATGGGTCCAGGGACTGGACCTCAAAGTTTGATGGCTGAGCAAGTTACAAATTTAATGAACTCAGATGGTCACAATCATGACAAGTTACAAAGGTATTTGCAGATTACAGAGGTATATATATTGTCCAGAGACTGGGCCCCAAAGTTTTGATAGCTGAACAAGGTACAATGGTAATTAATTCACTAGTTACAAGGTAATGAATCATGTAAGTAAATTTACTTACGTCTGTACATGGTTGCACTCATGAACAAATTATAAAGCAATGAGCAATCTATTAGTCTACACCCAGCCACAACTGTAATGAGTTATTGGTGCAAATTTTAATTGTTGGGTCACACACACACACATATACATATACACATACACACGCATACATGTATATACATACACACATACACATACACACATGTACATACACACACACACACACACACACGTGTCAATGCTTTATTTACAGGGAGCAAAGTCAGGGTATTTTTCCACAGTGGGAGCAATCAGAATAATTACAAGTGACGACACTGTAGCTCCCAAAGATGAGGCCACAGCTCAAGCACTAAGAGACAAGCATCCGACAAGGGACACCATAGCCATCAACAACAACCCTGAAGGAGACCCCATCACTGAACAATTAATTTTGCCAGAATCAGAAGTCTATAAGGCGATAGTGTCATTTCCAGCAGGATCTGCAGGAGGTTACACTGGAATTAGACCACAACACCTCAAAGAGATGGTAAATCCAGTACTCGGCGCATCTGCATCAATCCTCCTCACCGATGGTGATGGACCAGGTGCTTCGGCTCCTTCAGTGCCCTGGTGATGGACCGGGTGCTTCGGCTCCTTCAGTGCCCTGGTGATGGACCAGGTGCTTCGGCTCCTTCAGTGCCCTGGTGATGGACCGGGTGCTTCAGCTCCTTCAGTTCGCTCTTTGGTAGTGCCCTGATTATCGGAGCTTGTTCCATGGATGGAGTAGAAGTTGGGTTTTAAAGGTGTTTTTGTTTGTGGGATTGGTTTAGGGTTTGAGGGGGACATGCCTAGTGTGGGTCGGTTGGCCTGCTGCAGTGTTACTTCCTTCTGTAATCTTATGAGAGAGGGGTTAGATTTGAGCGGGACTTGGAGGGTTGTGAAGGCTTGAGGGTTGTGAAGGTTGCTTGGGTGCCGCTGGGGATGGGATGGGCAAATATTTGTGTTGGTGGGTTGGTTTATGACATGGACCTGCCTAGTATGGGCCAGTAGGCGTGTTGCAGTGTTTCTCCTTTCTTATGTTCTTTCTTATGTTCTTAGAGAGGTTGGATTTGAGTGGGAATTACACATGAGTGAATGAAATGATCAAGGTTTGTTTCTATGGTAGCATTGAAAATTGGGTTGGGCAGGTGTTCTGTTGGTGGGATGGAATGTGAAGGACCTGCCTAGTATGGGCCAGCAGGCCTGCTGCAGTGTTCCTCCTTTCTTATGTTCTTATGAACAGGAAGAAGAGAGTGTGCATAAATGGGGTTAAATCCTAATAGGGATCTGTAACAAGTGGCGTTCCACAGGGATCAGTCTTAGGCCCGTTGTTGTTTATAATATATATCAATGACCTTGACGAAGGAATTACTAGTGATATGAACATCTTCGCCGACGACACGAAGATAGGTAGGATAACTGATTCAAACGTAGATGTCATGGAACTTCAGGAGGATTTAGACAAACTTAAGGACCTGCCTTGTATGGGCCAGTAGGCCTTCTGCAGTGTTCCTCCATTCTTATGTTCTTATGTTCAACTGCCTGGCTGGGCGAATCCCAGAAGAAATTAAGCCTTTCTTTTTTGGAGCCTCATTATGTGCTTGGAAGAAGAAGGATGGGGGAATCAGACCCATTGCTGTTGGCAACACCCTTCGCCGTCTAGTTGCCAAAGCAGCAGTAAGAAATATTCGCCTAGAAGCTGCCAATTTCCTCCAGCCACACCAACTGGGCTTTGGGGTCTCTCAAGGCAGTGAAACCGCAGCTCATGCAGCAAGGGCCTACATCAGGGACCTACCAGAAGACAAGGCTGTAGTCAAACTTGACTTTAGAAATGCCTTTAACATGGTGAAGAGAGATGTGGTCTTGCCAGCCGTTCGGGATCGGTTCCCCAGTCTCTTTCCCTTCATTTCAGCGGGCTACAGCAAACCCTCGACTCTTTTGTTTGGGGAACATGAAATTCCCTCATCGGAGGGCGTTCAGCAGGGTGATCCACTCGCTCCACTTCTCTTCTGTTTGGCAGTAAGAGAACTAACTTACAGCCTACGCAGCGAGCTCAACATCTGGTACCTAGATAATGGCACTCTGGCGGGTACTGAGGAGAGTCCCTATTAGAGGACCTACAACGGGTGAAGACACAGGGGGAAGCCTTAGGATTCATTCTCAATCCCTCAAAGTGTGAAATCATCTCATCAAATCAGGAAATAATTAATGCGGTGCGAACAATCCTCCCAGAAGTCACTCCTACCACTCCATCCAACAGTACCCTCCTGGGAGCACCACTGGGTCACCAGGCCATCGACACAGTCCTCAAGGACAAAGTGAATGACCTGAAAAGAATGGAGGAGAGAATAAGTGATCTTGATGCCCATGATGCCCTGTATCTCCTCACAAGGTGTCTTACTATGCCAAGACTCACTTACTTCTTGAGGTGTGCACCCTCCTTTGACAACCCAACACTTAACGAGTATGACTCACACCTGAGATCAACCTTTAAGAAGGCATTGAATCTATCACTAGATGATCGGCAATGGGAGCAGGCAACCCTCCCAGTGCGACTAGGAGGTATAGGGGTGCGCAAAGCAACGCAGGTAGCTTTACCTGCATTTCTGTCATCGTGTTTGGCCTCCTGTGGATTAGTCAAGAAGATTGTCCCGAACGCTTGAGAGGTGTGGTGGGAGCTCAGAACCCCAGGTTCATTGAAGCAGCCGAGCGATGGGACATCCTGGCAGACTCCTCCAGTAGACCAGCTCCTCCCAAAGAGCACAAACAGTCCCACTGGGACAAACCGATCATGGAAAAAATTGCCAACACAATGCTCACCAACGCTTCAGGAAAGGACAAAGCTCGTCTCCTAGCGGTGAAGGCACCACACTCAGGAGATTTCCTTCTAGCTGTTCCCAATTCCTCTCTGGGGACTCGACTCGACCCACAGGCCATTCGGATTGGTGTTGCTCTTCGCCTAGCCGCCCCCATACTCACCGAACATAGGTGTATTTGCGGCAGGGCGACGGCTGATCAATTCGGACTTCATGGTCTCGTGTGTCACACATCAGAAGGAAAGTATGCTAGACATGAGGAGGTCAACGACATCATAAAGAGAAGTCTTGCCACGGCCCGTTGCCCAGCTCAACGAGAACCCCAAGTGCAGAGGTCTGATGGAAGTCAAAAGCGTCCTGATGGAGCCACTATGCTACCCTGGAAGGATGGTAAGCAGATTGCTTGGGACTACACCTGTGCTACCACAATGGCAGACACCTACTTGCCATACTCCACAGCTGAAGGGGGTGGAGCGGCCAGCCACAGTGAGACCCAGAAGACTCGCAAATATGAAGGCCTCTCCCCTTGCTATAACTTCATCCCAATAGGGTCGGAGACCCTTGGAGGGTGGGGCAAGTGTGCTCTAAAGTTTCTCAAAGAGCTGGGTGAGAAACTCATCATAGAAACCAAGGACCACAGGGCGACCAGCTTCCTCTTTCAGAGACTCAGTGTGGCGATCCAGAGGGAAAATGCCTGCAGCGTTTTGGGCACGCGGCCCACTGCCAGGGAGTTGGACGAAGTATTTGACATGTAGCTCTGAGTTGTTATCTTGGTATTTTGTCTTGAAATAAATTTTGTAAAAAAAAAAAGATGGGGTGGTAGGGGAAGTGGAATATTCAAATGGCTTCAGAAAGAAATCTAAATATTCTTCCTTGAAGTCTTTTTATCCACTTCTCCGAGGCAATGGGTCCCACAATTGACACCAGAGGTGGACCCCATCCTATATATATGTATATATATATATATATATATATATATATATATATATATATATATATATATATATATATATATATATGTCGTGCCGATTAGGTAAAACTGGTCAATTAGCAAGAACTCATCTAAAATTAAGTCCTATCTAAAATTTTATCTTATACGTTTAAAGATATATTTTTTTCATTTATGTTAATGTAAGAATTTATAATTTTGTACCAAGAGAAACTTTGAAAACCTACCTAACCTTATTACAACAAGCGCAATTTAATTTAGCCTAACCCAACTAAATATATTTTAGATACGTTAACATTAATTTAATAATAAGCAAACACAATTAAATATATTTTTTTCGTTATGTTCAGAATGATTTTGGCGAAATTATTGCATACACAAATTTTCACTTGTCTTATATGGCAAGGTGAGCGTTGCTATTTAAGCCAAAATCGCAAGTTTTACCTAATCGGCACGACAATATATATATATATATATATTATATATATATAATATATATATATATATATATATATATATATATATATATATATATATATATATATATATATATATATATATATATTTTCATAGTGCTTGTCTTGCATATTTTGATATCACCTGTTTACTGTGATCTTTTGCATTATATATATATATATATATATATATATATATATATATATATATATATATATATATATATATATATATATATATATATATATATATATATTATATATATATATATATATATATATATATATATATATATATATATATATATATATATATATATATATATATATATATATATATATATATATATATATATATATGGCTGTTCCCAACTTAAGCCTTGGCACACGTCTTGACCCACAGATCATCTGCCTTGGTGTTGCTCTTTGACTTGCCGCTCCTTTTCTCGCCATGAATTGTTAGACCAATTCGGGTACCATGGTCTTGTTGGTTGTAGATCCGAGGTAAAGATTGCAAGGCATGAAGAGGTTAATAACATCATCAAGAGGAGCCTCACAACACTAAAATTGTCACTTTTCACTACATAATTTTCGGTAATAACTACCCCCAAATTATAACGCTGTTAAACAACACCATAATTATCACTTCACTACTATAGTTATCCATGCACTGCAATTATCACTGCATAAATATATCTAAATTATAATTATCTCTTCGTAATTATCATTACTCTATAGGTATTACTACACCAACTATCACTACACTAAAAGAAAATTATCACACTACTGTTATCATTAGACCACAATTTTTTATACACAATAATCAATATAACACAATCATTACTATACTTATATTATCACTACACCACAAACCTTACTACATTACAATCATCACTATGCTACAATCATTACAATCATACAAGCCTCCAGATGCAACTTCCCAGCAATTCCAGGAGCAGCTTTTGAAAATTGACCACTGTCTGGAAAATCTCCCAACTCCTGCCCAAACATCTTACTACTAGGAGATTTTAACTTGAGACACCTAAAATGGAGGAGTATAACAAACAATGTTTTAGCAGAGATCACCCCAGGAGGCAACTCAGATGGAAATTCACACACACACGAACTATTAAATCTCTGCGCCAAATTCACCTTAAACCAGCAAATATTATAGTCTATAAGAGTAGAAAATACACTGGACCTTATCTTCACTAACAATGATACGGAATATAACCGAATCAAAGACAATACACTCAGATCACAACATAATAGTGGTAAAGACATGTATGCACAGGGCTCCTGACCAGCAAAATGTGATTAGTTAGGAAGGTCTCTTCACAAAATTTAATTTTAATAACAAAAACATACAATGGAATCAAGTCAACCACGTCCTAAATGAAACATGCAGGAAAGATATTCTAAACAACACAGATCCGAACAGTTGCCAAGAAAAAAATGAACTCTGGTTCTTGAGATCTGCTCAAGACACATTCCATTAAGAAAAAGAAAGACAAGATGTAAACTAGAAAGAGAGAGACGCTCCCTATACAGACGAAGGCGAAGAGTCACAGAGCTGCTGAGAGGGGCCAATATATTTGAAATACGTAGAGAGGCACTGGTCAATGAAATTGCAAATATCAAACTTAAACTGAAGAAATCTTACAGGAGACAATAATCACAGGAATAACTAAAAGCCATAAAGGAAATTGAAAACAAACAAACAAAATACTTCTTCTCTTATGCCAAATCTAAGGGAAAAACAACATCCAGTATTGGGCCTCTGCTTAGGCAGGATAAGACATACACAGATGACAGCCAAGAAATGAGTGAGATATTAAAGTCCCAATACGACTCAGTGTTCAGCGAGCAATTTGGCCATCTCAGAAATCTCAGATATTATTTTAACTCCACAAGACTTTGAAAAGGCAATAAATGACATGCCTATGCACTCTGCCCCAGGCCCAGACTCATGAATCTCTTTGTTCACCAAGAATTGCGTGCTTTCAGCATTCTATGGAGAGGGGGCATGGACACAGGGGTCATCCCACACACACTAAAAACAACAGACATAGCCCCACTCCACAAGGGTGGCAGTATAGCAATTGCAATCAACTACAGACCAATAGCATTAACATCCCATATCATAAAAATCTTTGAGAGGGTTCTAAGAAGCAAGATCGCCAACCACCTAGATACCCATCAATTTCACAACCCAGGGCAACACGGGTTTAAAGCAGGTCGCTCCTGCCTGTCCCAGCTCCTTGACCACAATGACATTTTCCTGGATGCTGTTGAGGATAAACAAAATACAGATGTAGTATACACAGACTTTGCAAAGGCTTTTGACAAATGTGACTTTGGCGTAATAGCACACAAAATGCATGATAAAGGAATAACAGGAAAAGTTGGTAGATGGATCTATAACTTCCTGACAAATAGAACACAAAGAGTAATAGTAAACAGAGTGTCCCAGGCTGCCACGGTGAAAAGCTCTGTTCCACAAGGCACAGTACTCGTTCCCATTCTATTCCTCATCCTCATTCCTGACAGACAGAGATGTAAGCCATTGCTCTGTGTCTTCCTTTGCGGATGACACCTGGATTGCCATGGCAATGACCTCCATTGAAGACACTACAAAACTTCAATCGGACATCAACCAAATCTTCAAATGGGCCACTCAAAACAACATGAAGTGCAACGAAGAGAAATTTCAACTACTCAGATATGGAAAACTTGAGGAAATAAAAAATGTATCAAGGTATATGACAAATTCTAGCCATACAATAGAGCGAAAAAGAAATGTGAAGGACTTAGGAGTGATAATGTCAGAGGATCTCGCCTTTAAAGACCACAACAATGTATCTACCTCATCGGCTAGGAAAATGATAGGATGGATAATGAGAACCTTCAAAACTAGGGACACCAAGCCTATGATGACACTCTTCAAATCACTTGTTCTCTCTAGGCTGGAATAATGCTGTACACTAACGGCCCCCTTCGAGGCTGGCGACATTGCAGACCTGGAGAGTGTACAAAGAATTTTCACAGCACACATAAGTACGATAAAGCACCTAAATTACTGGGAACGGTTGAAGGTCCTTGATCTGTATTCCCTGGAATGCAGGCTAGAGAGATACATGATAATATACACTTGGAAGGTCCTGGAGGGATTTGTACCAAACCTGCACACGAAAATCACTCACTATGAAAGCAAAAGCAGTGGCGCCACGAGTACACTGAGAGACAACACCATAAGTGTCCTTGGCCCAAGACTGTTCAACTGCCTCCCAGAGTCATCACTACACTACAATTATCACTACGTCAAAATCATCACACTTCATCTCACTTCACATGCTGAGGCTCCGGGTTCGATTTCCGGCAAGGGTGGAAATATTGGGCGTGTTTCCTTACACCTGGTATCCATGTTCACCCATCAGTATAATGGGTACCTGGATGTTAGTCGACTGGTGTGGGTCGCATCCTGGGACAACGACCTAATTTGCGGGAAATGCTATGCATAACAAGCGGCTTTCTATATAGTAATATGTCATTGATGTCAGCTATGATCAACATAGTAAAGTCTGAGGCGGCTACTGTGAAAAGCTCTGTTCCACAAGGCACAGTACTCCCTCCCATCCTGTTCCTCATCCTCATATCGGACATAGACAAGTATATAAGCCACAGTGCCGTGTCTTCCTTTGCAGATGACACCCGAATCTGTATGACAATGTCCACCATTGAGGACACTGCAAGACTCTAAGCAGACATAAACCAAATCTTTAAATGGCTGCAGAAAACAATATGAAGTTCAATGATGAGAAATTTCAATTATTCAGATATGGAAAACGTGAAGAAATTAAAATCTCATCAGAGTATAAAACAAATTCCAACCACACAATAGAGCGAAAAACTAATGTCAAAGACCTGGGAGTGATCATGACAGAGGATCTCACCTTCAAAGACTATAACACCGTAGCAATCGCATCTGCTAGAAAAATGACAGGATGGATAATGAGAACCTTAAAAACCAGGGATACCAAGCCCATGTTGACACTTTTCAGGTCGCTTGTTCTATCTAGGCTGGAATATTGCTGCACACTAACTGCACCTTTCAAGGCAGGTGAAATTGCTGACCTTGAAAATGTGCAGAGAACCTTCACGGCACGCATAACTTCGATAAACCACCTCAATTACTGGGAACCCTTGAAGTTATTAAACCTGTACTCGCTAGAACGCAGGCGGGAGAGATACATTATTATATACACGTTGTGGAGGTATGAGTTCTTTCCTACGATATAATGAATTGTTAAACTTAGCTTATTGATGAATCCAAGATGTCGCAGCCTTCCCCAACACCTTCTCAAGGGATCCATCTATGGCCTCAATCTCCACAGGGCTGTAAGGTAAACATCAAGTGAGTATAATTATTGCCCCAAAGGAGCATATGTCCATATTTCAGTCTTAAATGGACTGAAAGGTGATGTACTCACGTGTTTGGACTAAAAAGTCGACGCATAACCGCCGTCAATAGGTAAAATTTTGATGTTCTTGACTACAAGAACTGCGCAGTCCCCTGCATGACCAGAACACAAAATTCTTACCTTGCTCGTGTAACTTTGAGCGATGGTGTTGGCTCCACCATATACGGCGGAAATGCTGTCTTGATTGTAGAATGCCGCTGAAGTCACCGTCTTGTTTCGATGGAATTCACTTGCGATTGTCTCTACATTTGTCTTTTTGCAGTAAGAAGCTGCGCACACTTCTGAATATACTGCAATGTTGATGTTATTCACTAAACGCGCTGGAACAGAGTTCTTATCTTATTTCATGATGTTAGTGGAGATTAAATTAGGATAACGGACGCGTACGACAATGTCTATGTTGATTTACGTCGCCTCGCGCCGCATGACCCCTAGAGTCGTATGACCTCTACGGAGCCTGTATTCAATCTGCCCCTCATGCTGCCTTGTGGCTAGTGCCTCGTGCAGCCACGAGGTGCCTCGTGGTGCTGTGGTCATCACAATTTATGACACACTGTAATCAGTACATCTGGCTTGAATTAAATTGTTTATGCAGCCAGACGCGCCTCCTCTGGCCCTTTCCTAAGGGAGGAAAGGGTGAGGGCCCTTAACAAGGGTAGTAAGGGCGTATACCCCCCTCCTTTGGAGAATTTTCTCCACACTGGGGGGCAGCGAAAGTTTTACTGAAAGTAAACTACTCATCGCTTAACATTAATTTGATTTTCTCACTCGCCATCACTTCTGCTTGTCTTTTCTGAACAGCTTCAGTCTGTGTGGTTTCTGGAGAATCACTAATTTTATTTTTGTTTTCAACACTGTGTAATTCTAACGGCACTAATTTATCTATGGTCCGCTTATTCACTACACCTTTTCTCAAAACATCAACTGTCCTGATGATTCCATTAGTATCAGGATATATGGTCACAATTTTTCCAAGAGGCCAATGGGACCTCGGACCATCATTGTTAATAATCACTATGTCACCAGGTCTTAAGGACTTATAATTTTCTGGAACACCAGCTCCATAGAAATGTTCTCTCAAGGAGGTGAGATAGTCTTCTCGCCAAATTTTCTCCCAGCGTTCAATCACTTTATTAAGGTGTTTGAATTTACGTCTGAGTTGTTCAGGTTCGAAATAAGTAGGATCCTCTATGATTTCTTTATCATTCATGTGAGGAACAGGTTCGAGCCTTCTGCCATGTAGTAAATGAGATGGACTTAACACTTCTAAATTGTCCAGATCATCGGTAACATACGTTAAAGGTCTGTTGTTGACTCTATTTTCTATTTCAGTTACGACTGTACGAGATTCTTCTAAGTCGATTCTCTGACGATGAAGAGTCTTCCTTAAACAACGTTTCACAATGCCTATCATTCTTTCGTAAAATCCGCCGTGCCATGGGGATTTAGGAGGAATGAATTTCCAACGACAATTGCGTTGATTCAGCATCTGTTGTACTTCAGGCTGCTCAAAAATCTTGTTTATGTAAGCAGCACCAGCAACAAAATTCGTTGCATTGTCTGATATCATCAGCCTGGGACATTTGATGAAGGTTTCAGCAGACATATCAGTGGCTACTTCTAGATGTACTGCTCTAGTTGTAGCACAGGTGAACAAACAGATGTACACCTTGATAGGAACTTTGTCAACTGTTTTAGTTAAAATTATTGGTCCTGTGTAATCTACACCTGTCACCTCAAATGGAGTGACATGACATACTCTTTCAGAAGGGTATGGAGGTGGACTTGGATACTGACATACTTGCATATCATAATGACGACAAGTAATACAGTCTCTTATTTGTTTCTTCACACTTTGTCGACCTTGAGGTATCCAGTAGGATTGTCGTATGTGACAAAGAGTGTCAGCTACACCACCATGTAACACGTTACTGTGGGCATTCTGAATAATCAGTCTTGTTAGCCAATGATTCTTGGGGATCAATACTGGATGTATTGTTTCCTTAGGTAGTGAAGAATTATGAATTCTTCCTTGACATCTTATAATCTTTTCTGAGTCGAGATAAAGTCCTAAAGAATTAATCATATTAGGTTTCTTTGGTGATTTATCCTGAGTTTCCAGAAATTTATACTCTGTAGAGAAAACATCTTTCTGTATTAACTTTATCCAGTATTTAATGGGTTCAAGTAATTCATAATTAGGTTTTATCCCTTTAATGAATTTAAAGACAAGAGCTGTAACTCTTAAGAGTTTACCCAAAGATGAGTATTTAGATCCATCAATGACTATTTGTTTTGTGTCTGTAGTGTTTAAACAGATTATTTCTGCTGTGTTCAAACAGACTGTTTCTTTTGGCATAATGTAAGCTTTTTGCTGCGGCCAGTTAATTTTACTAGATAGCCAGTTAGGTCCGTGGAGCCATAATTTATTATCCACAAAGTTCTTGAGTGGGACACCACGTGACAACATGTCAGCTGGGTTCTCTTGTGTAGAGACGTGGAGAAAGACATAGTCTCTCTGCATTTCTCTTATTTCTGCTACTCTATTCTGTACATAGTCCAACTTACTCTTATTATTTCTTACCCACTGGAGAACTGCTTCATTGTCACTCCAGATCACAGTTTTTTCAATAGTGAGATGATCAAGTACTTTGTTGAGATAGACAGCTAATTTTGTACCTACATAGAGTGCTGTTAGCTCCAATTGTGGTACTGTTCTGACCTTCAAGGGTGCAACCCTGGCCTTTGAAGTAATTAAAGTACTTCCTTCAGCGTTACTCATGTAAGCTACAGCGCCATAACCTCTGGTTGACGCATCACAGAACACATGTAATGTGTACTTGTTTCCTCTTGACCTATTTGTCTGGGAAATTTAATTTGATGAAGTTGTTTAAACTCCTTGGATATTTCATCCCATTCTTGACTCATTTCTAGAGGCAAGTTCTCATCCCAACCTATTTTGAGCTTCCATGCATCTTGCACAAGCATTTTACCTTTTATGGTAATTGGTGAGACGAGTCCTAGAGGATCAAAACATTGTGATACCTCTGACAGTAAACTACGTTTAGTGAGTGTACTGCTTGATTTATTGTTTATCCTTTTGAGGCTCAAAGTGTCTTCCTGTGTGTTCCAATTAAGTCCAAGCATGTTGTTGCATTCAGGAATTTCAGCTTCAGGGAAATCTTCTTGGATAAGTTCCCTTAATTGCTTTGAATTTGTATTCCACATCCTTAGAGGCATATTTGCTTCTTTCATCTCCTTGTTAGCTTCTCTATATAAGGATTTCAAACCCTCCTCTTTATTCACTGTACCTTGAAGATTGTCCACATAGAAACTTTTCTTTAAGATTTCTTTGAAGGGACTTTCAGATTTCTTCAAATGAGTATTAAGAGTAGCTTCTAGTAAGAATGGAGAGGATGTTGCACCAAATAATACTGACTTGAAACGATAAGTTTTCACAGGACTTTGAGGATCATGTGGATTTTCTGGCCACAAGAATCGAGTATAATCTCTATCTATTTCTTGTAGTCCTACTCTTAAGAAAGCTTTGGAAATATCAGCCGTGTAGGCATATGGATTTGTGCGAAATTTCATAAGCACGTCTCCAAGCTTCTCAGTTAGTGAGGGTCCGGTCATCAGACAGTCATTAAGGCTTGCTACATCTTTATTTGCACGTGCGCTGCAATTGTATACAACACGTAGTGGAGTGGTTTCAGAATTTTTCCTGACTCCGTGGTGCGGTAGATAATGAGCATCTTTCTTCAACTTATCTTCGACTATTTCCTCAATGAATTTATTGTCTAACTGTTCTTGTATGATAATATCATAGACAGTCAACAGCTCTGGATTCTTCCTGAGCTCATGTATTTGTGCTTTCATTTGTCCGAAACCCATGCGATAATTGCTAGGTAGATGTGGTGGATTTAATTTCCATGGTAACCTAACCCAATACTGTCCATCTTCATATTTGACAGTGTCCAAATATTGGTTATAAGTCTCAGACTCCTGTGGGCTTGGTTTATTTACATCTAAACCTATCGCATCTAAATCCCACAACTTATCAACTGGTTCATTCATTTCTTCCAGTAATGATAATTTTTGTTGTGGTACATGATCAGCAGTTATTCTTGTAACTAGTACATTTTCTACTGAATCAATTTCAGCTTCTTTCCCGCTTTGAGAGGGAATTGGACCACATATCATATGGCCTCCAGCTGTTTTCAGCAAGTGAACATCATGTTTACTTACTATATTTTCCACAAAACAGTGATAATAATCACTTCCAATGATTAAATCAATTGGACTAATTGTGTCCGTCTGTATGTCAGGACAGGCTAACTTTACCTTGGCCGCCTTCAGTGCTGCAACTGTATCTCTTATTCCCCGGATCTGCACTGACTTAGGCAAATCATCGACTACCACAGCTTCTACTGTCTTTTCCTGTTTCCTAGACCAACAGTAAATCTGGCTAGGTCATATTTCTGCTTACCAGAACTTTGGAAAAATCCAGCTATTTCTAACTGTATTTTGGCATGGGGTTGCTTATTCAGTTTTTGCAACACTGTTCGTCTTATGAAAGACCTTTGTGAGCCTTGATCAAATAATGTTAGCACATTGGTTTTGTGTAATTTATGTGATAACTCTACTCGAGCTATTGGGAGAGCAGTCGATTTAGACTTATCTCTCACATTTAATGCTGCTGTTTGTTGACTTCCTGACTCTGTGGAAGTCGGTTGTTCAGCATAAGTGCTTGGGCATAATGCTGTATGATGCATTCCCTTGCATTTAAAACACTTCTTCAGTGAGCATTTACCTCCCTTGTGTTCACCTAAACACTTAATGCACCTTTTCAGCTGTTGAACACGTTGTTTCCGTGCCTCCATTGTTGTGTATTGAATGCAATACTGTGCCCAATGTGTTCCATCACAAAGTACACATTTTGGAGTACGTTTATGTGTGACAGTCTGTTTACTGTCTGTTGTGTTCACAGCTTGATAAGTGCCTACATCGGATTTCCCATTATGTGGTTTAGTGGGAGTAGGTACACTCTTTTTGTACTGAGTTGAAGGTTTATTATCCACAACAGGATTGGTGGATTTCTCATCTTGTCTCGTTGCTTGCATGCATGAGACTATTGTTTGTAAACCATTGCTAATTTCTTCACAAGTGAAATAGCGTGTATTGAACATAATGTTTAAACGTTCAATGGTTTGTGTTGACAGTTTATCTTGTATAATACCACTGATAAACCAATCACATTGCCTTAGATCATATTTAACTCCTAGAGTTCTGAGACTATTGTCTAATGTGATTCTAAATGACTGTAAGTCTGAAAGACAATGTTTGGGTGGTTTCAAGCTTGATATTAAGACTGCATGTCTAACCCTGGCTTTGTCAGCATCAAGATAATTATCTGCTAAGACACGTAAGGCTAGAGCATAATTGCCTTTGACCACCGGAAAGGATTTAATCAGTTCATAGGGTTCACCTTTCACGAGATATCTGAGATAATTGAACTTAGCTATCTCATCTATGTCAGTACGTGAATTCACTAAAGAATTAAACCCACTAATGAACTCTTCATAATCATTACCTTCAAAAATAGGCATAGCCAATTTAGGAAGAGTTGGTAAACTAACACCAGGTGTGACAGGTGTCGCAGGTGTGTGGACAGGTGTGGAGACAGGTGTCTGCTGACCACTAATTACAGTAGGTCTTTGTGACAAAGTTTTGCGGCAGATAGCCTGTATTCCTGTCCACCTTAATTGTTGTCCACTAAAGGCATCCAAGACACTTTTAAATTCTTCCTCTGTCGGGTTGGAATCTAGAAATTCCTTTTCATAATTCTCATAGCCTGAATTAATGATTTCCAGACGTTTATTAAATAATTGAGATTTAATTTCCAACTGATCATAGTCTATATTTGTGTTTTGGGTTAAACCTATACAGACTGAAATTAATTGCTCCAATTGAGTAATTTTCGTCTGTAATGTGTTGAATTTTGTGCTTAATGACGGCATTTTGCTAGTATAATGACTAACAGCACACTTAGAGTGTTTAAAAACTCCAGCTGAGTTTGTTTTGACTGCGTCAGCACACTACTGACCCACTAACCGTGTCTTTCAAGGTCAGAGTACATATGGACGAAACAACACGTGGTTTGTTTATGTCCTGAATTGCTGTCTCAGCTTTGACGTCACTTCACACATGAAAATATTACTGTATACACATTACACATATATATTCAATGTTTATATACATACATATGTCACTGTTACAATGTTAATCAATATGAAAGTTTAAACTTAATATCACTTCCTATATTATATAAGAGACAAACATAATACATAGTTTCTTCTCTTAATTTGTGTCTATAAAAATTATAAACACTGTGTGTATATATAAACTGTTTATACTATACACATTCACAGACCAGCCGTGTGCCAGTCAATCTGCTTCTCGCTGAGTTAGGCAAAAATTGAAGTGTTGCCCCAGCGTGGGTGAGTGGGGTGATCCCCCAGTACTGTCCCCCAACCTTGGGTGACCCGACTACCGTTTTCTTCCTGGGTGTCGGGTGAGTGCTTGCCGGCTCGCGTTTTCTATGCCTCGCGCGAGCTTCCCATACTCTTTGATTGAGAGTAGGGACCCATATATTCTGGTTTCTTCTGTAAAAACAATAGTTTTACAGCTTTTCTCGAAGGACCTTGGATCGTAGACATTTATACACTGAAGTATAAGTCTCTGGACCACCATGTGGCCACTCTCCTGGTTCGCATACGATCAAACTTCCTATTCGTAAGGACCGAAACTTCCGGTTCATAATGACCAAACATCCGGTTCGAAGGACCACTATGTGGAGGTATGAGTTCTTTCCTACGATATAATGAATTGTTTAACTTAGCTTATTGATGAATCCAAGATGTCGCAGCCTTCCCCAACACCTTCTCAAGGGATCCATCTATGGCCTCAATCTCCACAGGGCTGTAATGTAAACATCAAGTGAGTATAATTATTGCCATAAAGGAGCATATGTCCATATTTCAGTCTTAAATGGACTGAAAGGCGATGTACTCACGTGTTTGGACTAAAAAGTCCACGCATAACCGCCGTCAATAGGTAAAATTTTGATGTTCTTGACCACAAGAACTGCGCAGTCCCCTGCATGACCAGAACACAAAATTCTTACCTTGCTTGTGTAACTTTGAGCGATGGTGTTGGCTCCACCATATACGGCGGAAATGCTGTCTTGATTGTAGAATGCCGCTGAAGTCACCGTCTTGTTTCGATGGAATTCACTTGCGATTGTCTCTACGTTTGTCTTTTTGCAGTAAGAAGCTGCGCACACTTCTGAATATACTGCAATGTTGATGTTATTCACTAAACACGCTGGAACAAAGTTCTTATCTTATTTCCTGACGTTAGTGGAGATTAAATTAGGATAACGGACGCGTACGACAATGTCTATGTTGATTTACGTTGCCTCGCGCCGCATGACCCCTAGAGTCGTATGACCTCTACGGAGCCTGTATTCAATCTGCCCCTCATGCTGCCTTGTGGCTAGTGCCTCGTGCAGCCACGAGGTGCCTCGTGGTGCTGTGGTCAGCACAATTTGTGACACACTGTAATCAGTACATCTGGCTTGAATTAAATTGTTTATGCAGCCAGACGCGCCTCCTCTGGCCCTTTCCTAAGGGAGGAAAGGGTGAGGCCCTTAACAAGGGTAGTAAGGGCGCATACCTCCCTCCTTTGGAGAATTTTCTCCACACACGTGGAAAATTCTCAAGGGATTAGTACCAAACTTGACCACGAGAGTCACTCCCTACGAAAGCAAAAGACTCGGCAGGCGATGTAACATCCCCTCAATGAAAAGCAGGGGTGCCACTAGCACGTTGAGAGACAACACAATAAGTGTCAGGGGCCCAAAACTGTTCAACTGCCTCCCAGCATACATCAGGGGGATTACCAACAAACCCCTGGCTGTCTTCAAGCAGGCACTGGACAGGCACCTAAAGTCGGTACCTGACCAGCCAGGCTGTGGTTCGTACGTTGGACTGAGTGCAGCCAGTAGTAACAGCTTGGTTGATCAGACTCTGATCCAACATGAGGCCTGGTCGCGGACCGGGCCACAGGGGCGTTGACTTCTGGAACTCTCTCCTGGTATAGTCTGTATACCTTGTACATGTACTTGTAGAAATAAAGATATTATTATTATTATTATTATTATTATTATTATTATTATTATTATTATCTATTATAATTATTATTATTATTATTATTATTATTATTATTATTATTATTACACAATAATCACTACACTACACTCATTACTACACAATCAACACTACTGCACAGTCGTCACTACACCACAATCTTCACTACACTGCAATCATCACTACACTACAATCATTACTACACAATTATCACTACACCACAATCATCACTACTCCACAATCATTACTACACAATCATCAATACACTACTGTCACTACACAACAATCTTCTCTACAATACAATCACTATACTTTAATCACTGCTAAACTACGGACACCATAATTATCCCTTCACTACTGTTATCCATGCATTGCAATTATTTCAACACAAATTTAACTAAACTATTATTGTCTCTAAATAACAATTACCACTAAACCCTAATTATCATTACACTTAAATTTCCATCATCTATAATTATACCACAAATTTCACAGATATTATTGCTATAATTATTCCTATACAATATTAATTTGTCTCCAATTATCACTACACAACAATTATCACTGCACTACAACCCTCATAGTGATACTATGATCATAGTGGTAATATAATCACTTAGCTACAATTATCAACAACAGACAGTTATTACACCGCATTTATAAGTAAACTACAACTATCACTACACCACAATTATCACAATTCACTACAGTTATCAATCCTCTACAATTACCACTGCAATAAATTTTCCACAAAAAATACAATTAGCATTACGTTATGATCACTATTGCAAAACAATCTTCTAACCGACAAAATGTCAACACAAGAATAATCACCAAACCACATTAATCACTACACTATAATCCTCAATACACCACAATCATCACTACACAGCAATAATCCCACAACAATAATCACTACAATACAATACTCACTACACCACAATTATCACTACACTACAATTCTCAATACACCACAATAATCACAACACTACAATCCTCAATACACCACAATCAGCAACACACCACAAAACTCACTACAGTACAATCATCAATGCACCACAATAATAATTACACTACAATCATTCTGCCCACATAATCACTACACTACAATCATCACTTCACTACAATCATCACTACACTACAATCATCACTACACCACAATAATTGCATCAATACAATAATCATTACAATACAATCATCACTACACCACAATAATCGCTGCACTATAATAATCACTGCTCTACAAACAGCACTACACCACAATCATCACTACACCACAATCATCACTGCACCACAATAATCATTACACTACAATCGTCACTACACCAAAATCACTACACCACAATAATCACTACATTACAATCGTCACTACACCACAATCTTCATTACACCACAATAATCACACCACAATAATACATATGCCACAATAACCACTACACTACAATAATCACTACACTACAAACATCACTACACCACAATCATCACTACACTACAGACAACACTACACGCCAATAATAACTACACTACAATCATTACTGTACAACAATAATCACAACACAACAATAATCACTACACTAAAATCATCACTACACTATAATTATAACTACACCACAATAATACCTACAATACAGTCATCAGTACACCACAACAATCACTGCACAACAATAATCACTACTCCACAATATTCACTACACCACAATAATCACACCTCAATCATCACTACACTACAATCACCACTGCACCGCAATAATAGCTACACTACAATAATCACCACACTGCAATCATCACTACACCACAATCATCACTATGCCACAATCATCACTACACCACAATCATCACTACTCTTCAATATTCATTACACTACAATCATCAATATGCCACAATCTTCAATACTCGACAATAATCACTACACCACAATAATCACTACACTACAATCATCACAACACTACAATCCTCACTACACCACAATCATCACTACACCACAATGATCACTACACCATAATAATCACTACACCATATTAATCACACCACAATCATTACTACACTACAATCATCACTACATCACAATTATCAGTACCCTACAATCATCACTACACCACAATCACTACAACTCAATAAACACTACACTACAAACATCACTGCACCATAATAATCACTACAATACAATACTCACTACACCACATTCATCACTAAACTACACTCCTCACTACACCACAATAATCACTACAACACAATTCTCAATACACGACAATAATCTCTACACTACAATCATCACTACACCACAATCATCACTGCACCACAATAATCACACCACAACCATTACTACACTACAGTCATCACTACACCCCAATAATCACTGCACTACAATCATCACTACATCACAAAAAAACTACACTACACTACAATCACCACTACACAACAATAATCACTACACTGCACTAATCTCTGCACAAAAAAAATCACTACACAACAATAATCACTACACCACATTAATCACACCACAACGATTACTATACTTCAATCATCGCTACACCACAATAATCACTACACTACAATAATCACTACACTACAATCATCACTACACTACAGTTATCATTACACCACAATAATCGCTACAATACAATCATCACTACACCACAATCATCACTACACCACAACAATCACTGTACAATATTCACTACACCACAATATACACACGACAATCAATACTACACTACAATCGTCACACACCACAATAATCCTAAACTATATCATCACTACACCACAATATCACTACACCACAATCATCACTACTACAATTCACTCACTACAATCAATCACTACACTCAAAATAATCACTACACCAAATAATCACACAATACATCACTCCAATCATCCTACACAATAATCACTACACCACAACAATCACTACACCACAATAATCACTACACACAATAATCACTACACTACAATCTACATCCACAATAATCACTACACCACAATCATCACTACACCACAATATCACTACTACACAATAATCACTACGCACAATATTCACTACACCACAATAATCATACTACACTACAATCATCACTACACCACAATAGCTCACTACATCATCACTACAATCTCACAATAATCACTACACTACAATCATCACTACACACATGATCACTACACTACAATTATCACTACACAATAATCACTACACCACAATAATCACTACACGATAGTCACTACACTACAATCCTCAATACTCCACAATCAGTACCACACCAAAATAACCACTACACTACAATAATCACAACAATGCAAACATCACTACATCACAATCATCACTACACTACAGTCATCACTACACTCCAATAATAACTACACTTCAATCATCACTATATAACAATAATAACTACACTACAATAATTACTACACCACAATAATCACAACACCACAATAATCACTACACTACAATAATCATTGCAGTACATTATCACTACACCACAATAATCACTATACTACAATCATCACCATGCCACAATCATCACTACACCACAATAATAACTACACACCAATAATCACTACACCACAATAATCACACCACAACCAATACTACACTACAATCATCACTACACCCCAATAATCACTGCGCTACAATCATCACTACATCACAAAAATAACTACACTACAATCATCACTACACTACAATAATCACTACACTACAATTATCACTACACAACAATAATCACTACACTGCAATAATCAGTGCACCACAAAAATCACTACACAACAATAATCACTACACCACAGAAAACACTACACCTCAATAATCACTACACCACATTAATCACCCCACAACCATTACTACACTTCAATCATCACTACACCACAATAATCACTACACTACAATCACTACACTACAATCATCACTACACTACAATCATCACTACACCACAATAATCTCTACACTACAATAATCTCTACACAAAAATAATCACTACACCACAATAATCACTACACTACAATCATCACTACACTGCAACTATCATTACACAACAATAATCACTACAATACAATCGTCACTACACCACAATCATCATTACACCACAAAAATCACTGCACAATACTCAGTACACCACAATAATCACACCACAATCAATACTACACTACAATCATCACAACACCACAATAATCACTAAACTATAATCATCACTACACCACAATAATCACTACACTACAACCATCACTACACTACAATTATCACTACACCACAATAATCACTATACCACAATAATCACTACACCACAATAATCACTACACCACAATAATCACTACAGTACAATCCTCAATACTCCACAATAATCACTACACCACAACAATCACTACACCACAATAATCTCTACACAACAATAATCACTACACCACAATAGTCTACACCACAATAATCACTACACCACAATCATCACTACACCAAAATAGTCACTACTCCGCAATAATCACTACTGCACAATATTCACTACACCACAATAATCACACCACAATCATTGCTACACTACAATCATCACAACACCACAATAATCGCTACACTACAATCATCACTAAACTACAATAATCACTACACTACAATCATCACTACACTACAATCATCACTACACTACAATCATCACTACACTACAATTATCACTACACAATAATCACTACACCACAATAATCACTACACGATAGTCACTACACTACAATCCTTAATACACCACAATCAGCACCACACCACAATAATCACTACAATCATCACTGCAAAACAGTAATCACTACACTACAATCATCACTACACTACAATCGTCACTACGCCACAATCTTCACTACACGACAATAATCAATGCACCTCATTCATCACTACACCACAATAATCCCTACACAACAATAATCACTACACTACAATCATCACTACAGTACAATCATCACTACACTACAATAATTACTACACTACAATTATCACTGCACCACAATAATCACCACACTACAATTATCACTGCATCTCAATCATCACCCCTCCACAATCATCACTGCACCACAATAATCATTACACTACAATCATCACTACACCACAAAAATAACTTCACTACAATAATCACACAACAATCATTACTACACTATAATAATCACTGCACCACAATAATCACTACACTACAATCATCACACCACAATAGTCACTATACTACAGTCATCACTTCACTACACTTGTCACTACTTCACAATCATAACTTCACCACAATAATCACTTCGCCACAATTAATACTACACCACAATAATCACTTCACCACATTCATTACTCCACTACAATCATCACTACACTACAATAATCACTGCATCACAATCACTACAACACTATAATCACTACACCACAACCATCACCACACCACAATAATCACCACACCACAGTATTTACCACACCACAATCATCACTACACCACAATCATCACCACACCACAATAATCACCACACCGCAGTATTTACAACACCACAATCCTCACTACACCACAGATATTACTACAGTTCTTCACATCGTTAGATATCTTCCTGTCACTATATATCTTCCAAGTGTCCTATACTTGACAGTTCAGTAAGCAACTTAGTAAGTAACTCAAGATCTCGGCAGAGAAAAGAATTATTTTCAAGACTCGTTTTTCTCCTTCGATATATATACAAAGCTACGGTTAGTTGTTAATTAATAGCAACAATGGAGTTCCTGGACGCTGAAGTCGTGGAGGATCTTATCCGTACCAAGGAGAGACTCCTTGGCGAAGGATCTTACGGCAACGTTTATCTTGTGACTTACCGTAACGAACTAGCAGCTCTGAAGACATCAAAGTGTCGACAGAAAAAGGATAAAACTTTAGAAAAATATTGTTCAACTTTCCTGAAGGAGGCCAAAATTCTTGAAGCCCTGAAAGGAGCTGGTGGCGCCCCTGTTCTTCACGGAGTTCAAGACAATCCCTCTGCGATGCTCATGTCTTACAAGGGCAGCCAGAACCTTCTGGACGTCTTACAGGGTTCTACATACAACCTCCTTGATGTTGGAATCCAGATTGGCAAGAAGTTGCAGGAGATCCATGAAGCTGGTTTTATACATAACGATCTGAAGGAGGACAACATCATCATCGATGGATCAGCCGAGGAACCTCAGGTCAGCATTATTGACTACGGATTGGCGTGTCCTAAAGGACGTATTATCTTCATGGAAGGTGATCCTGAAGACTTTCCTTGGTGTGCTCCAGAGATCCTTTCCTGGAAGCCATCCACTCCAGCTACTGATGTTTTCTCATATGGATATGTGATGTCATTAGTCGTGAAAGCACTGAAGAGGTGGCCTCAAGGGTTGGATAAGCTAGTCAGTCAAGCCATGGATCCTAACCCAAAACGTCGGCCATCACTGCGGGAATTATTGCGTCGTATTGATAAATGTCTACGACCCACTGAGGAGGTAGTGCAAGTAGAAGACCCAAGACCAGTAGAACAGTCTATAGACACAACAGTAAAGAAAGAAGAGGGGAGGAAAGTAGAAGACAGAGGGAAGGAAGAGGATGAGCCAAAAGATGAACAAAAACGACGAAGAAAAAGAGGAAAAGGAAAACGACGAGGAAAAGGACGATAATAAGAAAAATGATAAGGTTACCTCCTCCTCTTCCATTATGGCTCTAAGCAAATTATGATAAAATATTAATAAAAATTACACAAAAAACAATGAAAGATAACAAAGGATAAATGAAAACAACAGTTGACACTAAACAAAATGTGAAAATCAAAATGTAATAATATACAAAAAGAAACAATGAGCAATGAAGCAACAAAGACAAAAAATAAAAAGCAAAGGAAATCGTCAAAAGACAAACTATACAAACCAAAAATATCAAAGTAATGACTAAGACAAATATTAAATACAACAAAAATCAAGCATTTATATAAACAAAGCGAAATAAACAAGAATCAATAAGAAAAGTTTAGGTATTCTTAATCTGTATATTTGATAATTTTGTTTGTCTTTAGTTAATAAAGAAAAGGTGTTCATTTTTTTGTTTGTCTTTAGTTAATAAAGGAAAGGCATTAAATTTTTGTTTGTTTGTCTTTAGTTAATAAAGGTTTAGTAGATTGTTCAATATTATGTTGACCAGAGAATCCTCCAGCATAACTCAGCACAACTCTGGCAGCAAAAATATAAAACTCCTGTTTTAAAGTGTTTTAATGTGTTTTAAAGTGTAACTAGCGGATGTTTTCCCATTTATCGGAATATTCTCAGCAACATTTTCGTTTGCTTTCTAAGGAGTTATTGTTTATTACTCAAGAACGCATTATTTGATCGGCTTCAAACTTTCAACGATTGTATGAAGTATCTTGGGGAAGATTTATGGGACATTTTGCCTGCGTGGATGACCTGTGAAAACTGTTACATTGATTATTCCCACATTTTGTTTGTGATGTTAAGAAAGTGACTCAACTGACCAGCTTCAAAATGTCAACATTGGTGTCTCGTACAAAGAAGAATATTGGTATAATTAATGGCGGGTATAGATGTTATTTTGCTACTTTTATTCTCAAGATGATATAGTATTATTTTACCTTGTTCCATTATTTTGTACCAAGACAGGACTCGCAGCAATGGTTTCAAGTTGGAAACCTTCAGATTCAGGAAGGATATAGGAAAGCACTGGTTTGGTAATAGAGTTGTGGATGAGTGGAACAAACTCCCGAGTACCGTCATAGAAGCTAAGACGTTGGGTAGTTTTAAAAATAGGTTAGATAAATGCATGAGTGGGTGTGAGTTGGACCTGACTAGCTTGTGCTACTAGGTCTTATGCTGTGCTCCTTCCTTAAGTGGAAGTGACCTAACAAGGTGGGTCATTGGTATAAGCCGGGGAATGACACGGACATGCCTTGCATGGGCCAGTAGGCCCGCTGCAGTGTTCCTTCTTTCTTATGTTCTTAAATGCTCTATGGCCCATATGGAATTAGCGCTTTCCTCTTTTATGATGTGACGTCATCAATGTTATTTTTACATCGTACATGTGGATGTCAAGGTGATCATCAATGAGCTTCAATTCAATGGTTGATACATCGTAACAGATGTAGAAGTCATGGTTGATACATCGTAAAGATTGCGTCATCATTTAATGGTTGATATGTACGTTGTCATATTTCTATACAGTAACAGATGTGAGCGTCATCAATGTTCAATGGTTGGATACATCGTAACAGATGTGAGACAAGTCAATGGTTGATACATTCAGATGTGAGCGTCATCAATTTAATGGTTGATACATCGTAACAGATGTGTAAGTTCAATGGTTGATACATACAGATGTGTCAATGTCTGGTTGATACATCGTAACAGATGTGAGCGTCATCAATGTTCAATGGTTGATACACTAACAGTGAGATCATATGGATAAGTCGATAGATCATCAATGTTCAGTAGGTTGCAGTGTTACTATCTTTCTATGATGTGAGCGTCATCAATGTTCAATGTTTGATACATCGTAACAGATGTGAGCGTCATCAATGTTCAATGGTTGATACATTGTATAAACTTGATGGAAAGTTTCATGGATTAACACTGAATAATCACATATTTATTGTGATTCTTTGCAATAAGTGGAAAATGCATCTTTCTGACCTGCTGCTTTCTTCTAAGGAAACAATTTCTTAATGATAGATTACGTAAGTCATCCTGTGCCAATTTTATTAATCAAATTGGTTTCTATTAAATAATTGTTCATTGTTTCTTCTGATCAGAATTATGTCACAGTGTTTGATTATATTTGGTTATTTTAATAAGAATCTTCTTAATATTTTCTTATATTTCTTGAACATTTATGTGACCTCCAGACCATTGTTAAAATATCTGAATGTAACTTACACTAAGAGCACATAAAACTTATTTACTTTCTTGAAAGGTGATCAATAATTCTTGGAGGAAAAGTTTGGATTGATCTTGGTTTGTGTAGGTTCCAATTTGCGGTTTTGGCTCCTGGATAAATTGACATTCTTCTTTTCTTGCGATAATTTCTGATTGTCACATCTGATTAACTTGAACGGTTTCACTCTGATAACTTGATAAATGCTACTGATGATCGGCATCAAACTTGGAATTAGGCTACTGATGATCGGCATCAAACTTGAAATTAGGCTACTGATGAGCGGCATCAAGCTTGGAATTAGGCTACTGATGATCAGCATCAAACTTGGAATTAGGCTACTGATGTGCAGCATCAAACTTGGAATTAGGCTACTGATGTGCAGCATCAAACTTGGAATTAGGCTACTGATGTGCGGCATCAAGCTTGAAAGTACTAGGCTACTTGATGGTATGAGTCGCATCAAACTTGGAATTAGGCTACTGATGAGCGGCATCAAGCTTGAATTAGGCTACTGATGTGCGCATCAAACTTGAATTAGGCTACTGATGAGCGCATCAAACTTGGAATTAGGCTACTGATGAGCATCAACTTGAATTAGGCTACTGATGAGCGGCATCAAGCTTGAATTAGGCTACTGATGAGCGGCATCAAGCTTGGAATTAGGCTACTGATGAGCGCATCGCTCTGAGAATTAGGTCTACTGATGAGCGGCATCAAGCTTGGAATTAGGCTACTGATGAGCGGCATCAAGCTTGGAATTAGGCTACTGATGAGCGGCATCAAGCTTGGAATTAGGCTACTGATGAGCGGCATCAAGCTTGGAATTAGGCTACTGATGAGCGGCATCAAGCTTGGAATTAGGCTACTGATGAGCGGCATCAAGCTTGGAATTAGGCTACTGATGAGCGGCATCAAGCTTGGAATTAGGCTACTGATGAGCGGCATCAAGCTTGGAATTAGGCTACTGATGAGCGGCATCAAGCTTGGAATTAGGCTACTGATGAGCGGCATCAAGCTTGGAATTAGGCTACTGATGAGCGATCAAGCTTGATTGCAGCATAACTTGGAATTAGCGGCATCGCTGAATTAGTACTGATGAGCGGCATCAAGCTTGGAATTAGGCTACTGATGTAGCGCATCAAGCTTGGAATTAGGCTACTGATGAGCGGCATCAAGCTTGGAATTAGGCTACTGATGAGCAGCATCAAGCTTGGAATTAGGCTACTGATGAGCGGCATCAAGCTTGGAATTAGGCTACTGATGAGCGGTATCAAGCTTGGAATTAGGCTACTGATGAGCGGCATCAAGCTTGGAATTAGGCTACTGATGAGCGGCATCAAGCTTGGAATTAGGCTACTGATGAGCAGCATCAAGCTTGGAATTAGGCTACTGATGAGCGGCATCAAGCTTGGAATTAGGCTACTGATGAGCGCATCAAGCTTGGAATTAGGCTACTGTGCGATAAGCTGAAAGCTACATGAGTCATTGGAATTAGGCTACTGATGAGCTGTATCAAGCTTGGAATTAGGCTACTGATGAGCGGCATCAAGCTTGGAATTAGGCTACTGATGAGCGGCATCAAGCTTGGAATTAGGCTACTGATGAGCGGCATCAAGCTTGGAATTAGGCTACTGATGAGCAGCATCAAGCTTGGAATTAGGCTACTGATGAGCGGCATCAAACTTGGAATTAGGCTACTGATGAGCAGGCATCAAGCTTGGAATTAGGCTACTGATGAGCGGCATGCGAATAGTACTGATGACTGCTTGAATTAGGCTACTGATGAGCGGCATCAAGCTTGGAATTAGGCTACTGATGAGCAGCATCAGCTTGGAATTAGGCTACTGATGACGGGATCAAGCTTGGAATTAGGCTACTGATGAGCAGCATCAAGCTTGGAATTAGCTACTGATGAGCGCATCAAGCTTGGAATTAGGGTACTGATGAGCGCATCAAGCTTGGAATTAGGCTACTGATGAGCGGCATCAAGCTTGGAATTAGGCTACTGATGGCGCATCAAGCTTGGAATTAGGCTACTGATGAGCGCATCAAGCTTGGAATTAGGCTACTGATGAGCGCATCAAGCTTGGAATTAGGCTACTGATGAGCGGCATCAAGCTTGGAATTAGGCTACTGATGAGCAGCATCAAGCTTGGAATTAGGCTACTGATGAGCAGCATCAAGCTTGGAATTAGGCTACTGATGAGCAGCATCAAGCTTGGAATTAGGCTACTGATGAGCGGCATCAAGCTTGGAATTAGGCTACTGATGAGCAGCATCAAGCTTGGAATTAGGCTACTGATGAGCGGCATCAAGCTTGGAATTAGGCTACTGATGAGCGGCATCAAGCTTGGAATTAGGCTACTGATGAGCGGCATCAAGCTTGGAATTAGGCTACTGATGAGCAGCATCAAGCTTGGAATTAGGCTACTGATGAGCGGCATCAAGCTTGGAATTAGGCTACTGATGAGCGGCATCAAACTTGGAATTAGGCTACTGATGAGCGGCATCAAGCTTGGAATTAGGCTACTGATGAGCGGCATCAAGCTTGGAATTAGGCTACTGATGAGCGGCATCAAGCTTGGAATTAGGCTACGATAGCGATCGGTATACGAGCGGCATCAAGCTTGGAATTAGGCTACTGATGAGCGGCATCAAGCTTGGAATTAGGCTACTGATGAGCGGCATCAAGCTTGGAATTAGGCTACTGTGAGCACCTTGATTAGGCTTGATGAGCGGCATCAAGCTTGGAATTAGGCTACTGATGAGCGGCATCAAGCTTGGAATTAGGCTACTGATGAGCGCATCAAGCTTGGAATTAGGCTACTGATGAGCGCATCAAGCTTGGAATTAGGCTACTGATGAGCAGCATCAAGCTTATGGAATTAGGCTACTGATGAGCGGATCAAAACTTGGAATTAGGCTACTGATGAGCGGCATCAAGCTTGGAATTAGGCTACTGATGAGCGGCATCAAGCTTGGAATTAGCTACTGATGGCACACTTGAATAGGCTACTGATGAGCGCATCAAGCTTGAATTAGGCTACTGATGAGCGCATCAAGCTTGGAATTAGCACTGATGAGCGGCATCAACTTGAATTAGGCTACTGATGAGCGCATCAAAGCTTGGAATTAGGCTACTGATGAGCGGCATCAAGCTTGGAATTAGG